>VDFB02180983.1:0-26631 GCA_007258455.2 Sequoia sempervirens | reverse complement strand
AAAATGATACTCCACTTCAGCTTTATGTAGGCTTTCAAAAAGAAACAAAAAAAGTGATTGTAATCATATCAAGACAACCATATTTTTGATAATATGTAAAAATTGAAAGAATGAATATTATATGTTAATGAATGAATGTGAATATGTTAATTAATGAATGTTATATGTTAATGAATGAATGTTATATGTTATTAATGGATGAATGAATGAATGTTATATGTTATTAATGGATGAATCAATGATTAATGTTATATGATTGGGTATGGGGATTTGAGAGTGATGTGAGCGGGGGGGGGCCAAATGAGCTTCCACCGTCACGTGGTTGGCCTTGTTAAGTAGAGAATATTAAACTATACTCAAAACAAAGAGAAGCTCAATAAGGTAATGCACTTTTCAATATAAGAAATGCATCATTTGAAGAATCAAACCAATATGCAGTCTATATGTATGATCAGTCGTCTGTCTCCGCAATGGTACATTTCCATGAATATATATATTTTTTTAAAAAAAATTTGCTTCTTCGTCGCAATTTCGACGATAACTACTGATGAATCAACAAAAAGGCTTGACGAAGTTGCTATAGCTGTGACGACGATTTCGTCGTAACTCCCTACCCATTTCGTCGCCCTTCCGACGATATTTTGGTGTTGCCACCACACTACTCCCTACCAATTTCGTCGCACTTTTGACAAACTTTTGGTGTTCTTCCGACACTACTCCTTGCTAATTTCATCGCAAAGTCGATGAACTTTTCGCGTTGTTTCGACACTGCTTCTTACTAATTTCGTCACACTTTCGATGAACTTTTGGTGCGCAGCCGACGCTACTCCTTGCTAATTTCATCACAAAGTGCACAAAATTTTGGTGTTGTTTCGATGCTACTACTTTCCTATTTCATCGCACATTTGACGAACTTTTGGTGTTCTTTCGATGCTACTACTTTAGTATTCCGTCGCTATTTTGATGAACATTCCATCATGTTTCCACGCTACTGCTTGCCCATTTCGTCGAACCGACGATGAACTTCTGGTGTAATTCATCGGTGGATAAACAAAGGTTTCGTCGATATTTTGACAAAATCCCAAGGTATTTCACGATGCTGCCGACCGATGATTCTTCGCCATTATTTCGACGTTTAATTTGTCATCGGCCTTGCGATGAAAAAACAGCGACAGAAAGATTTTCACCATTGCGTTGCTCTTCCGATAGAGATTTGTTGAATGACTGACAAACGCCCGTCAGAAAATGGTGTCAAATCCAGTAGTGAAGGTGATGAGTGAAATAAAGTTTTCAAGACCAAGGAAAGTTTGTATGAATGGTTGGTCATGCCTTTTGGACTAACCAAAGCTCCTAGTACATTTATGAGGTATTGAAATTTTTTTTGGGTAGATTTGTCATTGTTATCTAGATGATATATTGATATTTAGTAAGACACTAGAAGAGCATTTGATGCATATCAGATTTATTTTTGAAAAGTTGGGGGAAGAAAAGTTGCTCATTAACTTGAAAAAGTGCAGCTTTATAAAGAGGAAATTGGTATACTTGGGTTTTTTTATTTCAAGAGGTCTCAAGATGGAACCAAAAAAGGTGGGAGCTATTTTAGAATTGCCTACACCTAGAAGTGCTACCAAGGTGAGATCATTTCATGGTTTGGAAAGTTTTTACAAAAAAGTTATTAGAGGTTTTAGTAGTATTTGTGCACCACTAACTGAGACCATGAGACAAGATAAAAGAGATTTCATATGGACTATAGAAACAACAAGAATTTTTGATTTGTTGAAGGCCAAAGTGATTGAGCAACCTGTTTGAGCACTTCCAGATTTCAACAAGGTATTCCAAGTTGATTGTGATACAAGTGGTAATGTAGTTGGAGTTGTTCTAAGTCAAGAAGGTATGCCCATTTCCTACTTTAGTGAGAAGTTAAATGATGCAAAAATAAAATATTTAGTGTATGATCAAGAATTTTATGCAATTATACAAGCATTGAAAAAGTGGAGACATTATTTTTTACCTAAGAAGTTTGTTTTATTTACTGATCAACAAACACTTCAGTATTTGAGTATTCAATGGAAGTTAAATCAGAGGCATATGAAATGGGTAGAGTTCTTGCAAAGCTATAATTTTGTTTTGAAGCATGGGAGTGAGAATTCTAACATGGATGTAGATGATTTGAATAGAAGATAGGGTTTGTTGATTGAAATGTAGGCTAGGGTTGTTGGATTTAATGAGTTGAAGGAGTTGTATGAGGAGGATCCAGATTTTGGAGAGGCTTTGAAGGCTTGTAAAGAGCCTATTTCTGGTGATAGGACCAAGTGGTTGAATTATTTAATCCAAGATGGTATGGTGTTCAAAGGTAATAAGTTGTGTATTCCTAGAAGTTCAATGAGAGCGAATTTGATTAAGGAAAAACATAGTGGAGGACTTGCAAGACATTTCAGTTTTGATAAAACCATAACACTTTTTGGGGAGAAATATTATTGGCCTTAGTTGTAGCAAGATATCAAAAATTATGTGCAAGGTTGTAGAATTTGTCAGGTGGCAAAAGGAACTAGTCAAAACACATGTTTATATCAGCCACTACTAGTACCTTAAAGGCCATGATAGGAGATTAGTATGGATTTTTTTTTGGGTTTTCCAAGGAACCAAAGGGGACATGATTGTGTATTGTAGAAAAATGCATACCTTTTCATTTTCACACTTAATTTGGACCTATTTTAGAACCTCTTGCATTAGATTCCCTTTAGGTCACTTATTATGGGCCCCTAAGACCCATTTTGGTGCATCTCAATCATCCGTAAACCTAACCAAAATCCATAAACAACCATTAATCTTGGTTACCCGCCTTTTAAATTTGCAAAATAAACCTTGTGGGACCAAGACACCATTGGTGGTGTCCTAATCCCAAGGGATTCATTTTTAGGAATTAAGAGCGTGAAATGAAAATATTTGATTCAAAATGGCATTTTTTCAGCCTTTGGGATCTAATAATTAGGTTATTACATAGGAATGCCTATAAAAGTAAGATTCACGCCCCATTTTCACATAAGTTTGAAGAGAGAAATACCTTGAAGGAGAGTTTCAAGAAGCAAGGAATTAAAGTCTTGGAGCAGCCTTCTATTATGTTTTTGCAAGTTTTTCAAGTCTATTTCCAGGTCAAGATCTAGCATTGCCAAATTATAATAATGTATGCCTATTGAGGATCATGAGAGATTCTAGGTTGGAGATGCAACTAGCCATTCTCCCAAGAATAAGGACTTGTTTCTTGATTGATTCCATCTTCCATTGTCATTCTATTTTCTACTGAAGGAAGGTGCACTTCATGCTTATGACTTATTAGGGTGATTAGAGATCTCCTTTGTAGGTAATTTTCATTTACATCTTAGGAATTCTATTCTAACACATTTGAATAGGGTTTCTTCATGTTCTAGCATGCATAATATTAGACACGCTTAAGATTAAGGCACACACACATTTCCATTTTTTATATTTATGCTTTTTTATCAAGGTTTAATTACCAAATAGGGGGTTTGACCAAGGCAGACCCCCATAAACAATCAATCCAATTTCATTTGTCTTGTAGATTATTTTGTAGGTTCATATCTAAAGAATTGGTGGAAAAGGGAGTTTAGACCTTGAATCTCGAGATCACATTCAAAAATTTCAGAAATTCAAAGCGGGACTAAGTCGCCACCTAGGGCGTCTTAGTCCTCCAAGAGGAATTTTGTAGAGATTCATTCAGATCCTATCTTGGCATTTGAAGATTTTGCATCTTCCCTGAAAAATAGCAAAGGGACTAATACAATAGTAAGGGAATCTTTGTCCTCCATAACACTTTTTGACAACTTCTTTGCATTTTTGAAATCCTCATTACATTTCCAAACTTCATAGGCACATACATCCTAACTCCATGTTGCATACTTTCATCATTTTCATTTATCATTTAGCTTACATTATTAGGTTTTGTGAGTTGAATGCTTATTTGTCTTTTCCAAGCATTTGCTTGGTGGTGAACCCCTTAAAGCTCAAAGAACCCCTTCCGAGGTTTTTCTTGTTGAGAATTGACTCACCTTGTGAGGTTGATAGTCAATCCAATTAGGGTTCCTAGGACATTATTGAATGACCTAAAGAGAATAGTGGTACATCACCCACCCTATTTTCTTTCTGGTTCATTTTGGTGAACCCGACCTTTTTGAGCATTCATTTTTTGATTTGGAGTCCATTAAAGTCCTAGATCTAGGTTGCATTCATTCTTGCATTGTGTCTTGCATTAGTGAAATTGCATCTAAGGTTTTTAGTGAAATTGCATTTAGGGATTCTCATATTTGCATTAGTGAAAGTGCATATAGATTGCATTTTTTCTTTCTTGCATCATCTTATCTCATTGAAACTTTGAAAAGTGCATTGTTCATCATCTTAATTGCATTTAGACACATTGTTATTGCATTCAAAAAATTTAAAAAATTGCATTCAACTTTGCATTCAATTTATTGTCACTAGTTACATTTTCTTGCATTCATTCACACATTTTTTTGTTCCTAAACATCAGATTCCTAGGTAGGAAACCTGGGAACACTGTTTGCAACTTAGATCTTACTATTTTTTTGAAAAACCTTTACTGGGACCAAAACACCTTTCCTGGCATCTTAGTCCCTCTCAAGGTTTTTGGTCTAGAACCTTATCTGAGTTGTGTGTTGTTTGTTCCAGTTCTTGGAACTTCCAGATTTCATCAAGAGGACCAAGATGCCCTTCTTGGCGTCTTAGTCCCTATGGAGTTTGAAGTTACAAATTTTAGGGTTAGATAGTGAATTTATGTTCTTCTATTTGATATAGTTACTCTGCTATTTCAGTTTGTCAATTTACTATTTCATGCATTTTCCTAGTTCATGTTTACAATTGATTGATAAATATAGCTTATTGCACTTTCATTTTCTTAGAAATAAATTTCATTTTACATTTTTTAGAAAACCAAAACAAAAAAACCAAAACATTAACGAGTGTAGGTTCATGGTTATTTAAAGTATGTCAAAACCCTTTGTCCAAGTTAGCGTAACCCTCAAGCCTTCTGGTAGATATGACTTTGATATGTTAGATGAAGCCCTTGAGGACTTCATCTCACAAGTTTCATCCACTAAGGGTTGTTAAAAAAAACCTAAACAAAGAGAAGTAAATGTCATTCAACCTCAACTTATCATTTATCCAACCTTAACCTATAAACAAACCTATCCTTATCCTTGAATCACCTAAAGAAAATGTGTCACAACAATCGAGTTATAATACTGTTGCTCATACATATAACACAAGGAATAATAGACAACCTCAACCTAATATTCTTTCGTTACTATTTCCTAACCCTATATTGCCTAGTTCTCCTTGCTTACCATTGCATAGTGGAAAGGAGTATGATCTTATTGAACAACTTAAGAATATTCCTGCTAAGATTTCCTTATGGAATCTTATTCAAACCTCACCTAGTTACCACACTATGCTTCAAACAGTCTTAAAACAAGTTATGGTTTCTCCTAGTACAAATGCAAATGATGTGGCAACTCTAAATCAAGGAATAAATACAGTTAATGTAGACATTACCTTTCACCAACATGAGCTCCCTCCCTTGGAAATGAGAAATAAATATGACACATTCATGACAATAGCCAGATACAACACCACGGGAATAAAGATGACCCTTGTTGATAATGGCTCAGCTTGAATGTGTGTAGTGTGAACCTTTTAGATAAGTTGGAAGTGGATAAATAAAATATGAAACTTGGTTCCCTATCAATTTGAGGATTTGACAATATAGGAAAGCAACCGCTCGGTGTGATTACTTTGCCTATTTCAATTGGAAAGGATACCTTACATACAATCTTCTTTTACAAAGACCATGGATTCATGAGATGCATGTAGTGCCTTTGACTCTTCATCATATCATGAAGTATTTCTAAAAAAAAAAGATATACCAAATTGAAATGGACCCTGAGCCTAAAAGTTGCTTGCAAATTGAAAAAGGAAAAGTAATTCCAACATAAAAAATAGAACCTATAAAAGATGGAACACAAGAGATGGAAACAGTGTCAAAATTAGCAGATGATGATTGGGGTTCCTTGGAATTCACACCTTCATTCATGGGAGAATATATAATCACAAGAAAAGAGGATGAAAAACAAAAGCAACCAATGGTTATGTTAACACAAAACTTGGGAGAAAATTCACAAACATCTACCTCATCTACTCTTGAAGAAGATACAATCTACATAAATTTTTTTGATGAGATAGATTATCAACAACCACGAAACCCGAAAGAAATGGAGATAATTTATGGGAGGTTATGAACTTATGAAATGATTGGGTTACAGTGGAAAAGGTTGTGGAAAGAAAGACATGAAAAGGAGATAGACATGAATAATGCATAATACAACCTTGCATTTCTGATATCAAACACACTTCATTTAGGGGATACAATGGATATAGCAATGGAAATCAATGATAAAGAAAAAGTGATTAAGATAGGAAAATGCATCGATGATGGATAACAAGAGGATACTGCAACTTTGCTTCATGACTTTCTTGAACTTTTTGCTTGGACTTATTCAGATATGCTGAGAATTGATCCTAAGATTGTAACACACAACATAGTCTTTTCTGAAAATGCTAAGCCTGTGATGGAACTCTCAAATTTTGCAAATTTGAAATGCCCATTTCAAAAAAATTCTTCTGCACTTTCAGAAGTGCACTTGAGAAATCTACCCAAGTGACCCACTTTGGATGGTCACAATTTGAAGCTCGTTGATTTTGGTGCAAAACCCATTTGTACACACAATCATGTGTCATATGTGAGTAGGCATGTCAATTTTTAGCTTCCTACGATGATTTTTGTTAGGGTTTTGAAGAGCGAAGCTGGAGGGTTTTGACACTTTTATGTTGTTTGCAAATTCACTACTTTGCAAAGTAGCCCCCCGTTTGAACTTGCATTTTGCAACCGAATGTCTGTCAAGTCAAAATGATTGTTGTTCTACATTCTCCATGCCAAGATGAGCTCACATGTCAGTTTTTAGAGCCTCATGATGAGATTTTCTATTTTTAGCAGATCAAAACCAAATGCAATTTATTTAGTTTTGCACTTGCATTTTCTGAAACCTTTCTAAGAGGTCAACTTTGACCATCAATATCTTTTGACAGGTGATGATTCAAGCTAATCCCTCTTGCACACGTGCTCACTATGCCAAAATGAACTAATGTTTTCAGTGGCAGCTCGCTAGGAGTTGATTTGGTATTTTTCCTATGAGATGATTTTATCAGTTTCAATTGGTTTAGAACAACTGTTGCAGAAAGTTCAACTCAGCAACTTTGACAGTTAATAAATTTCACCTCGTGATTCATTTTTCCGAACTATCTTTTGCACTCAATTCTCAAACCCAATGTCTACATTCCTCCAAGTTTTTATGGCTTCATGAGATCATTTGACCAGTTTTCAAAGCCGATTCTAGAGCTCACTTGGCTAGTTTTGCTCATTTTTCAAGAGTGCCTGAAAGCAAGTTTTAATGAAAACCTAGTTCGTGTTTTCATTCTAGAAGCACTTAGAAGTCGTCTTAGATTAGATTGAGCCAAAAATTTGTTTGAAAATGATTTTTTTTTTAGCCACGCCCACATAGGGACCCAACATGCTCTGGTTGAAGGACACTTTGATTAAGAAAGATGTGAATTTCATATACACTATTTTATTAGTGGGTTGTCATTTCTCATCACCATAAGCTTCTTTCATCTATTTATTGAAGATAGTGCTTCACTTGAAGTTACCATGGGATAAAATTACTATAGTATGTAATCTTGCAAGGTAAAACAGAGGTCCAAGAACCATTCCACATATCTTAAAACAAGGCTCGAACTGCATTATATAGTATTGACAGGAGGAAGGACTCAATAATGAGTCAATACTTTTGAAAAGGTTGAAATTATATTCTGTTGGGTGCCATTGTAATGCATTGAACAGGGGCTGATTTGTTTTGTGTAAAAGAAACCAGGAATTATATTTACAATTGAAAGTTGCATACAATATATAGAGAGGTCGATGTATGTAATGTTGGAACAATGTATGGACAACCATTGTGTAAACAAAAGGTAGGAGTTAGAGACTTAGTGGAGCCCATAGTTTAGGGGGGATGATTGATATGGGAGCTTCAATATTACGTGCAAGGAGAGAGGCTAAACTTGTTGATGGTATATCATGGGGAATCAATGGCTATGTGAAGTGCCATTGATGCTACACATACAAAGGCTCCAACAATCTTTAAATGAGTGCAATGAACAGGAGATTAGGGTGAAGCCGCCATTGTCTAAGCAGGGGTGCAACCATGAAGAGAGGGCTTCAGGGTGAGAATGAATATAGCCTGCACCCTCATTAAGGAAAGATATGTGGCCTATTTGACAAAATCCCCAAAGAAATGTAGTCTCAATGGAGTGCTATCGCCGATACACATAAAGGGTTTTTTGAAAAGGCCTGTACCATAGAAGGAAATGAACACCCATCAAAGCAAATGGGTGGGGTATTTTGTTAAACTCTCTACACAACCATGGAGGAAACCTTCAGGAAGATGCAATTGGAGGAGAATTCCATCACCATCGATCACTATGTGTTGAAAGGAAGTGCAATGGATGAATGCAGAGTATGAATAAAATGGATCTGTTGAACAGACTTAAGAAACTTCTAAATAAATACATCTTGCACAAGAGAGAGGGGTGCCAGTCAAAGTGAAATGGATGCATGTTCTGAAGAATTTTTGGCTCAACATCGGTATGGATATCCATTGGTGTATGCAAGGGAGAAAATTTTGAATGGTGCTCCTAGCCCATACACACAATAGATGTGTTGAAAACCTTAAAAAAATTCAAGTAAATGCAAAAGGAGGTAGCTCATGCCCAGTCAAAGGGGCTCGAACCTAGTTCAAGTGCGGGTTTGACAAAATCCCCTCTCAAAATGTAATCTCATGGAATGCCATCATACTTGTTACCAGAGGAAGTCGATCTATGCTACAAATAACATTTACACATGGGTGCAATAATCTGTTGTGTATAATATTTGTCTCAATGTGTGGAGAAAGGTTTCCAATAGTTGGGTGCGGTTTGAGAAGGTTGTAGGCATCCATCAAAGTTGCAAGAATGTAGAGAATGGTCACCATTGTTATGAGGATGCAGAGCATAGGGAATGAACAAATAAATGAAATTAGGGAAAACACTAAGAAATGAGAAATCAACGGACGAAAACAAAGAGTGCAAAAGCAGCAAGATCTCAACCATTGCTTGTTGGCTTGCCCAAACAATTTGATCATGGGTTAATTCCCGCAAAATCAACGTGAGGGCGCTAGGTGGCGGTGGGTCCCAACATAAGTTTTCATCAAATGAGTGAAGTTCTTAAAAGGATTCTGTGGTTTAATTTTTCAAGGCTTTCATATCAAGTGTGGTGAAATATTTAAAATTAAATGTTTCCAAAAAGCCAATAAAAGGTGGAGACTTTAAAAATATAAAGTGCTATGTGGATTTTGAAATGGGGAAAATCCAAAAGGTGGGCCCGTGCAAGAGATAAGACAAATTAAAAGGTAAAATGCCTGAGTAAACATATGAAAGGGGGCCACGTGAATTAAATATTGCCTGGTGTAATATTTAATTGGTTTTGTTTTAAAGTCAAGTATTCTAAAAGCTGGGCATTAAAAGTATTGAATGAGAGATGTGGGGATATTTTATAAGGTGAATTTGTTCACTTTATAAACAAGAGTTATTTACTAGGGAATAAAATGGCAAGTGACACATATAGGTGAATATTGTGCAGCAAGGTGAAATTATAAAATTTGAAGGCCTCCAGTATAATGTTTTAATATTTTATTTGCTTAGGGTGAAATGCATGTGAAAGTGCATGAAGAGACATTGTTTAAAATGAATAAGTAGTTACTGTGTTAAATACTTTATTGGCTGGAAAATGAAATAAAATGTAGCAAACAAAGATGGAAATAAAGTTTTCATGGGGGTATTTTCAACCACAGGTAAATTTGATGGAATTTTCTCACATGGAGAAATTTTCAGTTGCAAAACAACTTGGGAAAAGGTAGATTGGAGGCAAAAAATGGTTGCAAAGAAGAGAGAGGAGAGATTCTTTTCATGTTATTGATGAACGGTGAAAGAGGCTTCCATATGTCTACAAAAAATTGGTTTTAGGGTTGCTTCTCTTTCCCTTTTATTCTCATTCTTCTCTCATTGTAAGGGATTCAGACATTCAAAATTTCTGAAAGCTCTGCAAGTCAGGCAAAAGCTCTGGGTAGATTGTAAAGTTAGGGAGAATTGTAGCTGAGTCACTAATTTGGGATGTTTGTGTTTTGAATTGAGCTTAATGCTTATATTTTATTTGATAATTGTCTCCATTTCTAAAATGTAGTGCTCTTTTGGATTCAATAATAAAGATTATATGAGTCTTTTCCTGCACAGTTGTTGCATTTGAGTTGCAATAGTTGTTTCCTTCTATTTTCTGAGTGATGCAATTGCTTTAATAGATATCAACTGCATTTATTATTTCTTATTGTTTAGGGAATAGTGTAATTGTTTCAACAAATGTAACATGAGTTTTGTGTTTCTGGTGGATTTGTATGAATGATTACCAAATAAAGCTTTAGTAGTCTTGTCAAAATGTGATAACAATTGCAAAATACCTTCAGAACATGTTCTACATTGTAAGATGAAATGCTGGTTATATGACTCCATAGCCCATTTCTTGGAACTGGTCAATTATAATGCTTCTATTGTTTTCAACTTGGTCTCAATTCTGTTTTGCTGAGTTATGTCTATTATGTTCTCCATGCTAGTTTATGAAATTTACTCAGTGTCTTGCCAATATTGAGTGACATTTTCTATTTCTTAGCATATTTCTATGAGAGCATCATCTATTAATTATATGTGCAAACCTTTTAGATGTTGCTGAAGGGTCACCCCCTAGGTCCTACAAAGCTTGAAGTGCAAGGGAAATGTGTGTTAATCCCATTTCCTGTTAGTTGTCCAAATACACCTTTGAATTTGAACATAAGAAAGTGGCTAGCCTTTAGGATTCATTTGGTCTGTTGATTTGGAGAACCAACAGCCCGTTAGACAGAAGATTCAAAAAATGAATCCTAAAATAACATTGTTAGTTAAGGAAGAAATTGAAAAAAAATTTAAGGCTGGTTTCATAAGACCTATAGATTATTCTCCTTGGATCTCATACATTGTCACAGTTGTCAAACCTGGCAATCATATTAGGATGTGTACGGATTTTCATGATTTGAATAAAGCATCTTTAAAAGATGACTTTCCCTTTCCTAATATTGACATGATAGTAGACTTGACTATAGGACATGCTTTGTTTTCTTTCATGGATGGATTTTTTGGATACAATAAAATCTTCATCAACCCTCAAGATCAATACAAAAAAAAAATCACAAATGTTTGGGGAAAATTTTGTTGGGTTATGATGCCTTTTGGATTGAAGAACATGGTTGCAATATATCAATGAGCTATGACAATGATATTCCATGATTACATACATAATATTTTGGAAGATTATGTTGATGATATTATAGCTAAATCTTTAACAAGACAAGACAATGTGAATGTTCTTCGGATTTTTTTGAAATTATTTGAAAATATAACATGAGATTAAATCCAAAAAAATGTGTCTTTGGTGTAGATAGTGGAAATTTTTTAGGGTTTATCATATCTCACAGAGGCATTGAGGTGGACACAAAGAAAATTTATGCTATCGTTAACATGATACCTCCTAGAAATATCTCTCAATTATGTACCTTACAAGGAATAATTCAAGCCATTCGATGATTCGTAGCATCCTTAGCAGATCAAATGTTACCATTTACACACATCCTCAAGAAGGGCATAAATTTTGATTGGAATGATGATTGTAAATTGGATTTTGAGAGTTTGAAATATTATCTTGTCACTCCACTTTTTCTACAACCAACTATGCAAAAAAACCATTCATCCTTTATACATTAGCTTCAACCCATGCTCTTGTAGCATTGTTGGCTCAACAAGATGAAAAGGGTAAAGAACATCTTGTTTATTACATTAGTCAAACATTGATTGATTATGAGAAGCATTACACAACAATAGAAAAATAGTGTTTGGATCTTGTATTTGATACCAGTAAGTTGAGACATTACTTATTGAATGTTGAAAATACAAGTAATGACTAAATTTGACCCTTTAAAACACATTTTCACTAAAACAGACTTATTTGGATGCTTAGCTAAGTGTGTAATATTGTTGACTAAGTTTGACCTTAAATTTGTTTCACAAAAAGCAATTAAGGGCCAAGCCTTGACCGACCAGTTAGCCGATGCTCCTTCTCCTTTAGCATTACTTGGTAATGATTCTTTCCCTAATGATAACATGTTGACAATCAAAGAAGATACATGGGAACTATATTTTGATGGATCTAAGTGTAGAACTTACTCCAAATCGGGGGTTATAATAAAACCTCTTGTAAAAGATCTTGTTCCCTTATCATATCATTTAAACTTCTTGTGTACAAACAACATTGCTGAGTATGAAGTGTTACTCATCGGATTATGTGCCACTCTAGTTATGGCCACTAGAGACATTAAGATATTTGGTGATTCACAATTAATCATCAAATAAATAAATGGAACATATCAAACAAAACATGAAAAATTATCAAAATACAAGGATCTTACAATGAAATTGTTAGAGAAGTTTGAATCATTCACCATTGATAACATCCCTCAAAAAGATAATCGTCAAGTGGATGCAATGTCCAGTGCAACTTGTCTTATATCCCCTCAAGATCCTTCAAAATACTTCACCTTCATTGTGCATACAATTATGAAACCATCAATCAAAGATAAAGAAGAAATTTTTTTAACAAGAACAATCAAAAACTCAAGTGAATGGTATGATACAATATTCAATTATTTGAAATACGGTACCTTTCTTGAACCAACAAATAAAAAAACTCGATCTCGTCTTCAAAAATTTGTGTCTAAATATATCATCCTGGTAGACATCTTGTATAAAAGGTCCTTTGATGGACTCTTGCTTAGGTGTCTTAAGCAATCTGAAATCCCTATAACACTTGAACAAGCTCATGCAGGTGCTTGTGGGGGGCATTTTGGAGGAAGATCATTAGTTCAAAAGATAATTTGTATAGGATATAACTAGAAAAATATGGAATGATATTGCTTTTAATATGTTAAGAAATGTCACAAATGTCAAGAGCATCAAAATTTCATTCATGCTCCCACTTTCGAGCTTCGTACACAATTTCCTATTTGGCCATTCTCGGTGTGGGGTTTGGATATTATTGTAAAAATATCTCCACCTTCATCCACAAGACATACATTTATAATCACAACAATGGATTATTTCACAAAATGGGTAGAAGCTATCCCCTTACATTCAACAACAGTCGATGTAATATGTCGTTTCATATTGGAACACATTATTGCTTGCTTTGGACTTCCTCCCGCATTAGTTTTGGACAATGGGACACCATTTAAGAACAATGATGTGAAGAAGTTCTTGGAAACATTTAATATACAACATTGATTCTCAATGCCTTACTACCCACAATCTAATGGACAAGTTAAATCAACTAACAAAACAGTTGAACATATTCTAAGAAAAATAGTGAACAAACATAATAAAGATTTGCATACACAATTAATATGCATGTTATGGGCTTATCGTACTAGTATTAGAACTTCAACGGGAAACCCACCTTATAACCTTGTTTATGGTGCCAAGGCAGTTATGCCCTTGGAGTTAGAGATTCGCTCCTTACGAATCACTCTTCAAGGGATAATTGATGACAATACCTATAAGGAACAATTATTACACCAACTTGAAATGCTTTATGAAAGGCGCATCAATGCTCTCGAACATCTTCAAGTTTACCATAAGAAAATGCAATGAAGTTATAATGACCATGTCATCCCTCACTCATTCAACAAAGGTGATTTGGTGTTATACGAATATTAGCAAAATGTCAATGCCAACCCGACAGAGAAAGGAAAGTTTAGCCCTAATTGGATAGGACCTTATGTAGTTCAAGAAAGCTATGGGTCTGGAGCATACTTGATATCTGAAATGGATGGTACACCTCTTTGGGAACCTATCAATGCTGCACATTTGTGTTGATACTATGCCTAGCCTTTCTGAATAGTGTGAGTTCTTAAAGCAGTTCTGTTAGAGAAAATGGATAGTATGCCATTATTTCTCACACTTGCTTTGTTCTTGCCACATAGTCCTTTGTGTCTTGAATTGTGGAGTAGTGGGTCTAATGTGGTTTTGGATTCTTACTTTAGGTATCATGTTATTCAAACCCTTAGGAGTACATTTTGTTAGGTTAAATCCTTATTTGCATTTAAGATTTAATTAAATCATAAGTGTGTTTAATCTAGCATAACATACTACAACAAAAATATAAGAAAACTTTGTAAGGAAAGCAATGGTGCGGAAATAACTTTCCTAACGTTAAAACCACAGGGAAGTAGAAGATAGTACTTTTAATTTTCAAATTACAATCCAATTAAGACACACATGAAAGATTTACAGAAACAAAAAAATACTCAATAACAAATTAACACCAGATTTACATGGGAAACCCTTTCGGGAAAAAACCCACCACACCAAGTCAAATCTCTTTGTATTTCAGTAATCAAAAAATTACATATAATGGAGAGACACAACTCTTTGGTATTAGTTTTACAGTTTCTTCATTCACTATTCTTCCTGTTATAGAAATGCTCTCTCAAATTCTCAATCACATACCAACTCAAAATGCTATCCTTTAAATATTACCACATTCTGATTTTTGTCCTCTGTTCATCCTTATCCGCCATTACCCATTGTAGAAAGTTTCCATCCCATTGCAGATTTTTCCTTGCATACAGTTCAACTCCAATGTCCCAGCTGTTGCAAAAATCCAACTGCTAACTATTTGAATTTTGCTTCCTCTGATTGGTCCACGAGATGCCACATAGGAAATTCAAACGGTCAAAGGAACATTCAACTGAGTTTGCATGTCGGTAAGACACAAGAAGTGTCTCACCAATTCTCAATGGCTTCATATCGATATCGGCATAAGTCCCAACAGTTGGAAAAATTTTATAGCGAAGGCCACAAGTCATACCGAAACCACTGACATCCATTGCATTCCTATCGGAAAGACTCATACCGATGCTCACAAGTCACATCGATTTCAACTTTTCCATCGGTAAGACTTTACCGTTCACCAAGAGGTTTCACCGAGTCTCCTCAAGTTTCATTGAAGCACCTGATAGTCGACAAGACATTCATCTTTCACCAAGACTTCAATCCGAGCAAACATGTCATACCGAGTTGGCAAGAAATTTGACCTTCGCCAAGACCTTTCACTGAGCGAATATGTCATATCAAAGACTATTGACGAGACTCTCCAATTCACCAAGACTTCACACTGAAGTATTTTGTCAGCACGAAGGCACCAAGCGTATACTCATCATCAAGACTTTACATAGTTGTTGAGAGGTCTTCCCGAGACCTTTGTGTTACCCTGATGACCATATGCTATCGGTGTCGGTGAGACATTTCGTATCGGCAAGACTACATACCGACAACCCAAGTCTCCCTGATAGTTGCGAGTGAATAACAATTGGTGAGAGAAACAACAGTCGGCAAGAGATCTTGCCAAGTCTCCATGTCATAGCGATAGGTCTATTCGACAAGACCAAAACCAAGTCATAGCAACTAGGGCATTTCAACAAGATTCAAAACAGCTAGTCGGCCAGACATCAATAATGTCACAGTGACTTTGCCCTTCAGGAGTTACATTCCAGTAAGGATTGAGGCACCTATTCCAACAAACTTAAGAAAATACATGTTAGGTGATGGAGATATTTATTGAATAGTCTAATAGAGATTATTTAATAAATCACATTGCCATCTAACACACAAATATTAAATCCAAACATTCTTATAGATATATCAAAAATTTTAATACATCTCATCGAATAGTACAATGTCACTATGGCCTATGATTACTAGATCCCTTGGGATGTGGTTTCTATGCTTGTTAAGAGATAGTGGTGTGTGATTAGGACCTCTCATGCTAGACATCTCCCAAATATTTTGTAGTGACTTGTGTAGCTCACCCTCACGTATCAGTTCCTCCAAATGCTCTTACTCTACATGATCTATATTAGCCTAGATTTTGACATTCTCTCTTTGCAGCTGCTCAAACTTTGACTGTAAGATAACCTCTCTCTCAGATCTTTGAGCTACTCGAGCCTCCTCTAACTCCACCTCCAATGTTGATGCCTGACCCTCAGCTCAATCAACTTGCCTGGATTCTCTATCATATGCTCCCTTGAGTCTCACATAAGGCTTGAATAGGTTCATTCTCTCCACCATGAACAATGACAAAAATGCACTTGGTGGCAGTAGCCTCATCTGCATGAAGGAGTGACACTATCTCTGCAATCACATGTCAGAAGAGATCCTTAAGATCTATCATGGGTCATGTGAGATAGAAATCATAAGAATAACTAGTATACATCATCATAATATATACATATACATGAGAATGGTATATATAAAACACAAAGCATAACAATAAATATCATCACCTGGGTCTGTAGCATGATCCATAAGAATCTAAAATTCCCTACTACTCTCTCCGTACTCTCAGACACTAGCACATGCAGACTGTGACCTCATAATTTTTATCTCTCCACTCGAGTCTAGGAGGACTAGCCTCACCTTTATCATTGTCCCCACTCATAGGATGGCTTTCCTCATCCTCTGTCTCCTCATCATCCTCCTCCCCCTCATAGTCATTGTCATCCTCTGACTCCTCATCCCCATCTAGGAATAGATCTATTGGATCTACTCTCCTACTTGACTCTCTGTCATCCTCCCCTAGATCTAGTAAAAGTCCTGCAAAGCCCATAAGATAGTCTGTAAGAAAGATAGCTCCTAGCCGAACCACCTCCCACCACTCGTCGTACTCCTATGTTGTGTCGATGTAGTATGCATCAAAGACTAGGGGCACATCTATCTCCTCCTCTAAATTGCTCTGAATGATATCATCTACTATTAGTCGTTTTAGGTACCTAGGTCTACGAGTGTTTTGTACTGACAGTTTGTATGAACACTGTAGTGCTAGTCGTCTATACACCTACCTGAACTATCTCATGACGTGATTATAGTCTAAGGGTCTCACTACGTGATCGCGTTGCCCTAGCAAAAGCCTATCCCTCTACATCTACCTTAGTTGTCCAATTGTGTTTTGCCAAAATAGCTCCATGAGATAGGGTCTCCATACAATGTCCTCCTCACTTAGTCTGTCAAATCTAACCCTCCAGAATAGTACATCACCATGCTTCCATGCCTATCTCAGGGGATAACTAAAGACCCGTGGGTATCCCACCACTGTGGCAATTGGGAATCATGTCGGCTTGGTATAGGTAATGTGCTCTAGGATCCAAGTCTGTATTAAGGTGCAGTGCAACATGTTGTGTAACTCTCCATAAGTAAACCAACCCAAGTCATAGTACATGTGTTTCAGTATGGTCTGACCCCATGTGAAGATGACACAATAGTGCTCCATGTACTGAATCATGTGCACTATCCCCCTCCAAATGTGCTCCACAACCATCAGGGACTAGTACCGACACTACTATGAAAATCAAAATGCACCTGACAAGTGGTGAATGTGCATGTAGTAGCCATGAAAGCTTAATGCACAGTCCCACAATCCTGCGGTGAACCAGTTTTCCTAAGCAATACTTGATGTCTTCCCGCATCTCCTCAAAGCTCTCATCCTACACTAGGTATACCCTCTCTCCTCGGATAGGGACTCACAGTATTTGGGGCATGTCCTCCAATGTGACCATCATCTCTCCTATAGGTAGATGGAAGGTGCAGGTGTCCACGTCCCATCTGTCTGTCAACACCATAAACATGGCATCATGATACCTCATGGATGGTGAGAGATAGGCCCAGTAGAGACTTGTCTCCTAGAGTATTTGTACATCCTCCTTAGATAGCTAATCGAAAAGCTCTCAAAGATGGTTGAACATACGACTGCCCAGGTGTTAGCATGATTAGGGTGCAACCACCCATAAGAAAAGAAGCAAAATGTCATTTAAAACATCTTAAAATCTTAAATTTGTGCTTTAATGGTTAAAAATTGTGCTAAAGTTGCTCTAGAATATCTTAATTAAGGATTCTAGACATTTTATTCCTTAACTAGGACACTCTATGACAAAGTGGGACACTTTGCAACAATCTAAACAAATGAAAGAAAAAACCCTCCCTATACTATAAATTCATCCAAAAATTTCATAAAACATAAAAAAAATGATTAAATCAAAGAAAAGAGAAGGAAAAATCCACTCATAATATAGGTTGTAGCTTGCCCCGTGTGACTACCTCCTGTAGAAGCTTGATTTGTGGATGGGTGGATGGGTGGATGGGCATTTGCTTGGCATGGTAGCTCACTCTACTCCAAGATCACTCTACAAAAAGGTAAAAGATAAAATGAATGTAATTTACCTTCTCTTTTATCTTTATATACATGCACATTTACATCACTTTTTGTTACAAAGGAAAAAGAAAATAAGTTCCTTTTATTTAAACTAACATAATAGGAGCTAGCGAACTCCATTTTTGATGCCATTTGTTGCATTGGAATCGTGCTTCTACTCTAATTCTCATAAAATGTCTATCATCAGGTGGCATGTTACTTAGAAATTCCCTATGATGGAATTGTCTAGTTTGATGTGATTGGATTGCTACCTTGACTCCACCTTCATAAAGAAATTAGAATCAAGGGGAGCATACATCTACCCTCAAATTTAATTTGCTAGGTAAGTTAGATAAGATGATTAGTTTTGAGCCACTAATGAATCTGTGATGCAGGATGCAGTTCCTAACATTATGGTTTTGCAGGTAACTACAGTGGGGGCTTCATTCTCCCTAACAAATCCATTTGAGTATCCTTTTATAAAGTTACTTTTCAAAGTACTTTAGCTTTCATATGGACATAGTGTCATATGGGTGCTAAAGTGGGGGCTAAATGTAGTGTCGAAAAATGCATACCTTTGCATTTTCACACTTTATTTGGACCTATTTTAGCACCTCTTGCATAAAATTTCCTTTAGGTCACTTATTATGGGCCCCTAAGACCCCTTTTGTGCATCCCAAGGCATATTTCATCTGTAAACTTGACCAAAATCCATAAACAATCGTTAATCTTGGTAACCCACCTTTTAAATTTACAAAATAAGCCTTGTGGGACCAAGATGTCACCTAGGGCGTCTTAGTCCTGGGGGCTTTGTTTTCGGGAATTAAGAGTGAGAAAATGAAAATATTTGATTCAAATTGGCATTTTGTCAGCCTTTGGGATCTAATAATCGGGTTATTAGATATGAATTCCTATAAAAGTAAGATTATCACCCCATTTTCACATAATATTGAAGAGAGAAGAAGTAACTTGAAGAAGAATTTCAAGAAGCAAGGAATTGAAGTCTATTTCCAAGTCAAGATCTAGTATTGCCAAAGTCTAATAATGGATGCCTATTAAGGATCATGAGAGATTCTAGGTTGGAGATGCAACTAGTGATTCTTCTAAGCCTAAGGACTTATTTCTTGATTGATCCCATCTTCCATTGTTGTTCTATTTTCTGCATAAGGAAGGCACACTTCATGCTTTTGACTTATTAGGGTGATTAGAGATCTCCTTTGTAGGCCCTTTTCATTTGCATCTTAGGAATTATATTCTAACACATTTGAATAGGGTTTCTCATGTTCTAGTGTGCATAATCTTAGACACACTAAAGATTAGGGCACACACAAATTTCTATTTTTAGATTTATGCTTTTCATTAAGGTTTAATTCCCAAAAAGGGGGTTTGACCAAGGAAAAACCCCATAAACAATCAATCCAATTTCCTTTGTCTTGTAGGTTATTTTCTAGATTCAGATCTAAAAACTTGGTGGAAAAGGGAGTGCAGACCTTGAATCTTGGGATCACATTCATAAATTTTAGAAATTCAAAGCGGGACTAAGTCGCTACCTAGGGCATCTTAGTCCTCCAAGAGGAATTTTGTAGAGATTCTTTTGGATCCTGTTCTGACATTCGAAGATTCTACATCTTCCTCAAAAAATAGCAATGGGACTAAGACAATAGTAAGGGTGTCTTTGTCCTCCATACCACTTTTTGACAGCTTCTTTGCATTTCTAGAATCCTCATTACATTTCCAGACTTCCCAGGTACATACATCCTAACTCCCTATTGCATAATTTCATCATTTTCATTTATCATTTATCTTACATTATTACGTTTTGTGAGTTGAATTCTTATTTTTATTTTCCAATAATTTTCTTGGTGGTGAACCCCTTAAAGCTTAAAGAACCCCTTCCTAGGTCTTCCTTGTTGAGAATTGACTCACCTTGTGAGGTTGATAGTCAATCCAATTAGGGTTCCTAGGACATTATTGAATGACCTAAAGAGAATAGTGGTACATCACCCACACTATTTTCTTTTTGATTCAAATTCAATATTTGTTGTAGTAGATAGATTTTCCAAGATGGATCATTTTATTCCATGCAAGAATATTAATGGGGTTGTGAATGTTGCAGAGTTGTTTTTCAGGGAAGTAGTGAGGTTACATGATCTTTCGAAGAGCATTGTTTCTAATAGAGATATAAATTTTGTGGGGTACTTTTGGAGGACATTATGGAAGAAGATGAAGACTGATTTGAAGTTTTTTTTAGCCTACCATCCACAAAAATATGGTCAAACAAAGACAGTAAATAGAAGCTTGGGTAATTTGTTGAGATGCCTAGTTGGGGATAAGACAAAAGGGTGGGATTTGATTCTACCTCAAGAAGAATTTGCATATAACATCTCAGTGAATAGAAGTATTGGTAAGTATCCATTCCAAATTGTTTATGGAAGCATCCCAATATTTGTTTCAGATCTGAAAAATATTGATACTATTGATAAGAAGCGTGTCGAAGCAGAGGACTTTGTTGAACACAAAGAGCATACATGAAGAGACACAAAATAACATCAACAAAATGAACTTTCAGTAAAAGTATAAAGCTGGTTTGAAGAGGAGACATAAGGAGTTTCAAGTTGGTGATGAGGTAATGTTACACTTGAGAAAAGAAAGGTTTCCAATTGGTACCTATAACAAATTAAAAATGAAGAAGTTTGGGCCTTGCCGAATTGTGAGTAGTAATGATTCAGGTAATGCATATGAATTAGATTTTCCTAGTGGACTTAATATTTCACCTATATTTCATATTTCTGATCTCACAAAGTTTCATGAAACTGAAAGTGATGAAGGTACAATAGGTGAAACAATTCATATATTGATACCTACTTCAGAAGAGGGGAAAATAGAGGCAATTTTGGACAACAAGGTGAGTAGGAGTACAAGGCACAAAAAATACTTTGAGTACTTGGTCAAATGGTTTGGAAGGCCTATTGAGGACTCATCTTGGTTGTCATAACCTAAAGTTAAATGTCTTGGTTACCCTCTTGAGAAGTGACAGGGTCACTTTTCTTCTACCTTGGGTGTCTGATGCAACAACATCCAAGGTGTATGGGAAATCCTATGTCACCAAAAATATTTTAATTTTTCTTTGGTTGATTTAAATAAAGTCTTAGGGGATAGGAAAATAATAATTTCATTTGCAACAATGTAATTTCCCTTTTGTGTGAAAATCTAAATGTAAATCCAATGGGAAAAAGGTCTCGGTAAAACAATGAAAACATCTTGGAGTGGAATATGCCTTTTGGGCATCAACTTTTGCAAGAGGTAAAAAGTATTGTTTGCATGTACATGTGTCATAAAATTTCATAAAGTGGGTTACAAATGAATCTTGCATGTTTCTTGCATGTCTTTGCATGCAAAGTTGTAACTGATAGGTTGTAAGGAATCTGTAAGAGGTTGCAAGTTGTCATAACGACCCAAATATGATTGGTCAAGACTTAGGCGCCCAAGAGAAGGTTGGAATGCATTGGAATTCATTTCTAATTTGTAGATTTGTAACTCCCAAAGTCAGGTGTGGGTTTTTGAAGGTGGTTCCAAAAGGTTGTTTTGTGAAACCATGAGTTGTTTTCTCGACAAACATTCTCTATTTATTCATGCCTTTTCATTTTGAGAGGGGGGCTTGGAGAAGTGAAGTTTGCATACCTAGATGTTTCCAAAATTATGTTAGATTGTTGAAGACACATTTTTTGTAGGTGTTGCATGTAGGATTGAAGGGGATCCCAGAAGCTTCAATTTTATGTAATCTTTTACATATTTGAATATAATATAACTTATAGATTTCTCTTCCATGTTCTTTTCTTTTTATGTATTTGAAACCTTCTTGTATTGTGTTTAGTGAAGTTTTGTGATAAGATTTGAAAGGGAGAGTCTCCCTTTCTATCAGAATGTGCTTCATAAAATAGTTAAGCCAATTATATATGGGAGAAAATTCTCATAGCATGGGAGTCAAAGTTTAAAAAACATCCCTTAAGTGTGATACTGGAAACTATATTTCCTCTACACAATCAAATCTTAGTTAATAGATCACATATGCTAAGATACACTTAGTGAAAAGTAAATTTTATGAGATTCTACTTCAAGGTGTTGCTAGATCTTGTAATATGTATCATAAGCTAATAGAGAAAGGTATCAATATCATTTTACTTGAATCCCTAAAGTGCTTATTAATAAGAAAAAAATGAGTGAATAATTATTCTCTAAGAGCTTGATGGTGTCAATTTCTATTGTAGGATTTGGAAGAGATTCATGGTATCTAGTCATGTTAAGGAATATACACACCTAAGATTTATGTACCTAGCTTCCTCAAAATTTACTTTGAGAAGCCTTGTAGTTTTAGTTTTTTCAAATTTTAAATTAATATTTATTTAATTGAATACTTATTTTTGAGACACATTTGAAACTATTACAATAACCTTCATCAAAGATAACAAAAATCACATGGAATGTGACTTGTTCCAAAAATCTCTCTACAATTCTTATTTTAGTGTTATACTCCTTAGACCTATAAACAAGTGAAGAAAAAGGCCACATAGATTATTCTTTGCTAACACAAAAAAAAAACTTGTTCTCAAGTTCAAATTGGTTTGGAACTCAAAAGAAACAATTAAAATATGGGTGGTAAGTTAAAACATTGCACATCATATGTTGATAGAGTGAATTGTCATATTTTGGACTTTTCTCTCTATCTAAAATGCTCCTTAATCCTCCTAGTAGCACTTGTTGACTAATAAGGTGAAGCTATTAGGGATAGATGGACCATTGTCTCTCACAAAGGCTCTATCGTGCCACAAAAATATATAGAAATATTTGAAATCAGTAGTCATATCTCCTCAAGTGTTTATATAGGTATATAAAGAAAAAAATTTCTCTAGTGTTGAGCCTCATAAGTTGATTATATTGTGAATATTAATGATCACCTTTAATCATAAGACATTATTGAGATGATGGACTAGTGGCACAAGTTGTAGAAATGTTATCTAAATTTGAAGAAATTTTCCTTAGGAAGTTTATAAATTTGAAAGGAATAAATGAGGAATTAGGAGTTATGAAAATGTAGTTGGAAGAGGGAGCTAAACTATTAAGGAAAATACTCTACCAATTAAACCCTAATATGAAAAAGAAATTCAAAGAAAAAATAGACAAAATGTTAGAAGTTGGAATAATCAAACCCCTTGAGGATGCAAAGTGGATTAGTTTTATGGTAATCTAGAGAAAGAAGACATGGGAAATAAGGATTTGAATTGAGTTTAAAGAATTGAATAAATATTTTATCCATGACCCTTTCCCTACACCATTTACAAAGGAAATTCTAGAGTCAATCTAGTAGAGATGAAAATATACTCATTTACTGATGGATTTTAAGGATATCACCAAGTAAGAATAAGTGAATAAGACCTTCCTAAAATTAAATTTTCTATGGAATAGGGGTCTTGTATGTATATAGTGATGTGGGAATGTGCAAGATTATGGGGGTTCAAAAAGTGGCAATGAGAAAAAAAAAACATTTTTACTTCACAAAAATCATGAAAAAAAATGTTGACTTTTTGTATGGGTTAGGTAAAATTTGATATCCATTTCCAAAAAATAATTTTGATCAATTTTTGTGTTCAAACAGATATTCATTTTCAATAAGTATTTAAATTAATTTATATTTTCAAAATGGATACACATTTTGAAAATCCCAAAAAGCACACTTTAGTAAAATGGGCATAACTTTTGTGTTATTGATTGAAATTTTGATATTTTATAGGTGCTGGAAAGGTGATTCAAAGGTCTACACAATGGGTAATATTATTATGATAGATCAAGAAAATTTATTATAATAATTTTAAGTTCCTCCTTAAGTCTTAAAATTTTAAATTCTCATAATTCTTGCATACAAAGTCTTTTTTTTCATGTTTTTTTGCAATAATAATCCTAAATGACTTGAAACATTAAAGAAGTAATAAATAATGAAAAAAAATTAGTAAGGAGAGTAAAAAAATTGCATAAATCATCAAAGAAGGCCTCCTTGTTGTCTTTGGTCCTATGTGCACCTTTTCCCAAGTTGAACTAGGAGAAAATATATATTCCTCTATCTATTTATCTATCTCTCCCTCTCTCCCCCTCTTCTTAATTTACCCTCTCCACACATCTCTCCACTTTTACCTTAATCTACCTCTATCTATATTTCTCCTCCCTCTCTCCCTCTCTACCTATCTCTCTCCCTTTCTTTTCCACTCTATCTTTCCCAGGTTATATATATCCCTACATATCTCTCCCTCTTTCTATCTATATCTCTCACTCTCTCCCTCTATCTATATCACTCCATATTTCTATATCTCTCTACTTCTATCTCTCTATCTCTCTTATTCCCTCTCCCTCTCCGTCCCTCTATCTATTTATATAATCTTCCTTTTCATCAAGTTATCTCCATATCTCTCTCTCACTCATACACACACACACACCCTATTTATGCCTCCCTATATCTATCTCTTTGTTTATACCCCTCTCTCCATATCTCTCTCACTATCTCAATTACTTGTCTCTATCACATTCTTTCTCTCTCACTCTTTCCCCCTCTATCTATATCTCTCTATCTCTCTCTTTATATCTATCTATATCTCATTATCTCTACCTCTCTCTCTTATCCATTATCTCTCTGTATCCCTTTCTATCCATATATTTCTCTACCTCCATCTCCCTATCTCTCTATCTCTCTCCATATCCCTATCTATCTCTCTATATCTCCCTCTATCATTATCTATCCCTCTTTCAATCTCCCACTATATATTCATATATCTCTCCCCCTCTTCTTCTCTCTCTACCTCTCTACCTTTCTCTCTCATTTTCTCTACCTCTATCTATCTTCCACTCTCTCTCCCTCCTATATCTCCCCCATCTCTATCTCTCCCTATTTATCTCTACATATTTATTTATCTCTATCCCTATTTTTCTCTCTATCACTTTATCTTAACATATATATCTTTCTATCTCCATATTCCTCTACATCTCTCTATATCTTCATCTCTATTAATAACTCCCTAGCTATCTATATGTGTATATCTTCCTTTACCTCTCTTTATCTATGTATATTATCTCCCTCTCCCTCTATCTTCCTCTCTACCTCTCTATAGAGAGAGAGGGTGAGTGGAGATATATAGTAGAGAGGGAAGGTTAAAGAGGTCGAGAGGAGAGAGAGAAAAGAGGTATAGAGAGATATATAAATGGAGATACATTGGAACAGAGGGAGGGATGGAGTGAGAATAACAATGAGAGAGCTAACATGGGAGATAGAGAGAAGCAAAGAGAGGGAGTGCATTTTGTTTGCGATATTAAACATTATTCAGGCGTATCAACATTGCGAGCATCGGGCACACGAAAAATGATGACGGACAATGACAAAACATCGATGAACACCCAAAGAGCGTGATGCAATGAAATGATGATGATGGTCGCGAACCGTGATGATGGATATGACCGGACGACACAGCGGTACCACGACGGGAATGATTTGAGGCACAAGTGATGTAATCCATCGCAGGACATAGCGATGATAAAAAGACAAAAACGGCGACGTAATGATCATTGGCATGATTACGCACAAACAACATATTATGACGGAAATGATGGCGATGGAATGATACAGGCAACGCATAGGGCGGATGATTGATACAGCTTATAAGCAAGATGGAGAGGGTGAGTGGGAATGTGTGAGAGAGAGATAGGAGAGAGGGTGAAAAGAGATATAGAGAGACATCAAAAGGGAGAGAGAGATGGGGAATGAGGAAGGGATGGAGTGAGAGGTAGGTAAAAATAAATAGAGAGGGGAGATAAAGAGAATTAGAGAGGGAGGAAGGAAGGGAGAGGTAGAGATAGAGAGGTAGGGTGGGATGGATATAGGGAGAGGTAGGTAGACAAAGATAAAGATGTATATGGGAGATAAAGAGAAGTAGATACAAAGATAGAGGTAATGTGGTCACCTTCCATATCTCTACCTATCTCTCCCTCTATCCCTCCAACCTTACCCCTCTCTCTCTCTTTGTTTCTACTTATCT
>VDFB02180982.1:0-44006 GCA_007258455.2 Sequoia sempervirens | reverse complement strand
GGAGACCCCACATATCACATTCTATGTAGAATCACTACTATCAGAAGAGCAAGAGATCCTAGCGGCATTCCTAAGAGAAAGAAAAATAAAATTCACATGGAGTTATGCTGACATGCTAGGGCATGATCCAAAGACCGTGGTTCACCACTTAGTAGTGTATCCAGAAGCAAAGCCTGTAAAAAAAAAGCTTCAAAAAATGCATCCTCAGATTGCCCTATTAGTCAAAATGGAGCAAAAAAAAGCTATTAGATGCAAGATTCATCCAACCAATAGACTATCCAGAATGGGTATCAAACTTGGTACCTATTTCAAAACCCGACGAAAATATCAAAATCTGCACAAACTTCAGAGATTTGAACAAGGCATGTCCAAAAGATGACTTCCCACTTCCCAACATCGACATGATAGTAGACATGACAACGTGACATGAGATGTTGTCACTAATGGACAAATTTTCAAGATATAATCAAATTATGATAGCTAAAGAGGACCAACATAAAACAACTTTCACTTGTCCATGGGGGACATACTATTGGAACATGATGCCATTTGGCTTAAAGAATGTAGGAGCAACATATCAAAGGGCCATGACATTGATATTTCACAACATGATTCATAAGACGGTCAAAGACCGTGTTGACAAAATTCTAGCCAAGTTCAGAAAGAGAAGAGATCACATAGCAACCCTTAGTGCCATCTTTGATAGGCTAGAGGAATACAAGGTCAAACTAAACCCAAAGAAGTGCATCTTTGGCATACAATCAAGAAATCTCTTAGGATATATAGTGTCAATGAGGGGCATTGAGGTGGATCCAACAAAATTAAAAGCAATCCTTGAGATGGAGGAACTGAAAACATTAAAGCAACTGAGAGGTCTCCAAGGCATACTACAATCCATTTGAAGATTCATAGTACAATTGGCAGACAAACATAACACATATTCTCACCTACTCCACAAGGGAGTAGCGTACAAATGGGATACTAAGTGTGAAGAGGCATTCAACAAAATCAAGGAATACCTATTGACACCACCAATCCCAAGAAAACCATTGATTCTATACATTCCAACAACAATAACAACCCTTGGAGCTCTTTTAGCTTAGCATGATGAAAATGGAATAGAAAGGGCTATATATTACATTAGCAGGACAATGGTTGGGCATACAAGGTCAAACTAAACCCAAAGAAGTGCATCTTTGGCATACAATCAAGAAATATCTTAGGATATATAGTGTCAATGAGGGGCATTGAGGTGGATCCAACAAAAGTAAAAGCAATCCTTGAGATGGAGGCACTAAAAACATTAAAGCAACTTAGAGGTCTCCAAGGCAAACTACAATCCATTCGAATATTCATAGCACAACTGGTAGACAAACAAAGCCCATATTCTCACCTACTCCACAAGGGAGTAGCGTACAAATGGGATACTAAGTGTGAAGAGGCATTCAACAAAATCAAGGAATACCTACTGACACCACCAATTTTAATGCCACCAATCCCAAGAAAACTATTGATTCTATACGTGTCAGCAACAACAACAGCCCTTAGAGCTCTTTTAGCTCAACATGACGAAAATGGAATAGAAAGGGCTATATATTACATCAATAGGAAAATGGTTGGGCATGAGCTAAACTATTCATTCATCGAGAAAGCATGCCTCACAATAGTATTTTTATCTCAAAAATTCAAACATGACATGTTGGCACATAAAATAAAACTCATTGCCAAAATTGACCCTCTCAAGTATCTACTATCAAAGGAAATGCTCATAGGAATAAAGGAAAAATGGGTGATGATACTGTCAGAATATGACATCAAATATGTGGAGTGGAAAGCAATCAAGGGCCAAGTCATCGTAGATCAATTAGCATAAGCACCAATCTTTTTAGAGAACCCTCTCGTCTCAGAATTTCCAGATGAATCCATTTTTAATCTCAACGTAGCTAACCACTAGAAACTGTACTTTGATGGCTCATACACGCAGCATGGATCAGGAGCTAGTGTCTTCTTCATCACCCCACAAGGGGATTGCATACCAATGTCATACAAACTGGCATTTCCTTGCACCAATAACATTGTGGAATATGAGGCTTTAACCATAGGTCTCAAAATAACAGTGCAGTGGAACATCATAGCTCTCAAAGTATACAGAGACTCCCAATTGATCATAAATCAAGTCAATTATGAATATCAGACCAAGGATGACAAGCTCACTCCATATAAGAAATTGGTGGAGACTCTCAAGGAATCCTTCATCGAAATTACATTTGAGCAGATTTCTAGAACCAACAACAGAGCATCAGATGCCATGGCAACAATTGGATCCTTGTTGGACATCCCCCACAACATTCCAAAATATGAATTCCTGATTGAGCAGCTTCTCGTGCTCGCATTTGAGGTACCAAAATCAAAATATGTGTGCAAAATCATTGGTCTTAGCAATCCTTGGTATCATGACATTTACACATACCTTCGTATAGGAGTCATACTCGCCAACTTACCTTCAAACCTAAAATGAACCTTTGTAAAAAATCCATCTAGATTTGTCATCCTAGGTGATACCCTATATCGTAGAAGCATAGAAGGAACCATATTGTGCTGCTTAAATGTTGAGGAAGCATTAACCACTCTAACTGAAGTACTCAACGGTATCTGTGGTTCACACTCGAGTGCAATGACCATAGCTAAAAAACTGTTGAGGATGGGGTATTATTGGCCTGCAATGGAACAAGAAGCACATGACTGTACCACAAGGTGTTTGCAATGTCAACAACATGGGGACCTCATCCATGCTCCAGCTCAAGAGCTTCATCCTATAATCACACCATGGCCCTTTTCGCAGTGGGGACTTGATCTCATTGGAAAAATCACAACCACCTCATCTAACGACCACAAATTCATCATAACTACAATGAAGTAATTTACTAAGTGGGTAGAAGCCATACCCATGACATATATCATAGGGAAGCATATTTCTAAGTTCATCCTGAACTATCTCATATGCCACTATGGTGTTCCACAAGCCATTATCTCAAATAATGGGACACCATTCAAAAATTAGGATGTCTGTCTTATGCAAAAAATTCAAAATCCAACATTGCTTCTCCACCCCATACTATCCCCAAGGCAATGGCCAAGCAGAAGCTACAAACAAAACCATTTTGAAAATCCTCAAGAAAATAGTCAATGATGCGGGTCATGACTAGCATCTGCAGCTCAATCCTATCCTCTAGGCCTATCGAACCAATATTGTCACACCCACCAGTGCCACCCCCTTCTCCCTGGTGTACGGATCAGAAGCAGTACTCCCCATAGAGATCAAGCTCCCATCCCTCAAGATATGACTGCAAAACCTCATCACTGATGAAGACTATCGAGTGTCAAGATTGAATGAGTTGGAGCTACTAGATGAGTGACGTATAGATTCCTTGAATCATTTGAAATTCTATCAGAATAGAATCAAAAGGAACTACAATAAGAAAATTAGAAACAAGATCTTCCAATTCAGAGAACTGGTATTAAAAGAGAATCAAAAGAATGTCCCAAACCCAAGCAGCAAAGGCAAGTTTGAAACTAATTGGTTGGGACCTTTCGTCATCACAACAAGTTACAAGTTAGGGGCATATCAGTTATCAACACCCAAAGGCGAACCTCTGCAAGAGCCCATGAATAACTCTCATCTCAAAAAAATTTATGCCTAAATCTTTCAAGGTATAGAACCAAAAAATCCAAAAAATTAGAAAATGTCTTGAAAAAATGGTTACTTTGGAAAAAACCTGGCAAACAAGCATCTTGGTAACAACAAAAAATCCAAAAAAATTAGAAAAAGGATTGAAAACAGTAAAGAGAAAAAATCATCCTCTAGTGAAAACCACTTTGGTGGCACTTTGGGCAAGTTCCTTGGTGAAAACCTGGAAAACAGGCACCTTGCGTAAATAAGCACTTTCCATCCACCAGGATCTTTATATTGTTCTGCATCATCCATCCATTGCACTTCCATTATCCATCACATTTAGATCTTAATCCATCACTCACCCACTTGCATTCGCACCATAGCTTGGTATTGTTTTCGTATCATGATCCCTCCTAGTATTACTTAGCCCATCCTTAAGGTCAATTTGTCCTACAATTTTTGGGGTAGTCTATTGCATCACACTGGGGGCATGTCATGTCATCATTGGATTGGATTCGTGTATGTTCTTAAAATCCTCAACATCAAAAAATCCAAAAACATGTCAAAAATCATCAAAAGCCAAAAACAAGGTAATCTTGTCGAACTATGCCATCTCTAAGCTTGAACGTAGGCAAGGTTGATCTTTGATCATCCCCTAAGACATTTAGGTCAGTCCTATAGGGTCCTTCATAATAAACTGACATCTCGTCATGTATATCATCATCTGTAAATCAGTTAAGTCATCAGTCAAACTACATGGTCTTTGTGCCTATAACGTAGGAAAGTATAATCTATTGATCATCCCCTGAGGCCCCTAGGATAGGTCTTTAGGTTAGTCTCTTGGTCAAAATCTCAGAAAATCCAAAACATCAGAAAATAAAAAAATCAAAACATTTGAAAACCTTGAAAATACCAAAAATAACCTCAACACATTCCAAAAAAATATCAAAAACATCCAAATATTTGAAAAAATAAATCCATCCATCTCATCTCGGTTGCAACCGCAATAAAAAACACTCATAATAAACTGATCTCATCCTCAATCTTTGGTAAGACAATAAAAAACAAGTCTAGCAGGATAAAAGTGAAAACTCAAAACGTCAAGCCTTAGGTCTAAGTCAGTGCATAAGCAAGTTGGTCATCTCTTCATATCGGTTACTCATCGTCCAAATTGGTCCCATATCAATCATCATTTAGAACACTTTGGATTAAAAAAATGATGTGCCACCATCCACTAACATGTCCTAGGATGAATCCTTCCTACAATGGGCATTATCTTTTGGCAATAGTTTCAGTTCTTATCCCTAGAAAAACACATCCTCTTTTCGTTAGCGGTATTGAAGAGCTTCAACTTGTATTTTTACTTTTTCTTTATCTTTTGACTTATCTTATTGTGCTCATTCCAAGGACTTCTCGATGATATCTGAACAAGAGGATTTAGAGAAATAGGAATGGGGGCAACGATTAGTATCTTTTTGTCTGCTATACTTGTTGGACGTTCTTGTAATATAACCTTGGCGAATACTTGCTTTGTTAGGTATGTATAGAGGAGGTCTTGGACAAATTTTTGACTATTGCATTGAAAGGTTCACCTTTTCGTGTTTTGGCCCAAGGTTTTTGAAATGTCCGAAGTGCATCCTAGCAAAGTTTTTGTATATTAGGTGTGAACAAGGATACTCCTATCTGCTTGTCAAGTCAAAGTCCATCACACTAGGTACAACACCATCCTGGTTTTTTTATACCTTGATGCATTGTAGTAGATGTGTTATCAAACATAAGGAATTCGACCCTTTGACAATCCCAATTCCTCAGTAAGTAATCATCATCATCATTTGCATTTGCATCATCTTTTTTCTTGTTGAAATGACTTCTTCTCTTCTTTCTCACTGCACTAATAAGGTACTATGACAGTTGATCATCATCACCATCATCGTCATCAATCTTGCATCCACAAACCATTACCATATTGCATCACCATATCATATAGGAAACACATGCATTACATTTCAATTATCATATAAATAGGTTATCATAGGAATTCTTCATAGATAGGTGCATCCATTTCATTGCATTTCATCCATTACATTGCATCACATGGCATTACATTAATCACCGCATAAACATTCATTTGCATTTCATAACCATTTAACATTATCACATACTGCATAATCATAAACAAAAGGTACACAGGCATTATAAGATAACCCATCACATACATACTAACATAACATCATAAAGTCATCTCATGCATTAAGTCCATTTTGCATAATACATTATCATATCATTGCATATAGTACATCATATTAAATACATACATTACATCATCATTTAATATGTTTAGGATAATGACATTTGTTATTCTAAGCATCTTAAAAAACCATCTCATTGACATTACATAAAACCATGTCATTGGCATCATATCACGACCATCGCATTACATCATCCATGTCATCTCATAAATAGCATCATAAATCATTCATTGCATAATATAAGCATAATTTGTTACATCACATACAAAACGTACATCTATCCATAATCCATTCATATATAAGCATGATTCACATAACATTTCACATATATACCATATCATTTTGCATATTACATTCCATACCACACATCACATCACGATTTGCATTAATATAAAATAGATCATCATATAGATAGCATCATTGCACATCACATTTGCATATCATAGGTCAACATAATATAGATTTGTTAGTCATAATCACAATGCATACATCATCAGAAATAAATGCATCCATAAAAGCATCATTGCACAGTATATAGAAATAAATCATCCATGCATAAATAATGAGTACACATTGCACCACATCAAAATCACCATTGATTCATATATATATATCATCAATAACACAACTGTCATAGTACAATAATAAATCAGATCACTGTACATATATGTCAATGAGTACAAAAGGGTCCATCGGGCTATCAAAAAGGAGCCCATAAGGCACAAAAGCTTCATAGCATCTCGATCACACTTTGTCCCTGTGTATGCTGCCCTCACCCTTGTCTTTATGGCCCTCTGCTGGTTTGTGGCTGGCCAGCTCTAAGTACTCTGGGACCCGCTTTGCTCTGGGTACGGCCTCATGATAATACCTCTAATAGTACTTAGCCTCTCAGACGACATTCCTGTAAGACCGAACTGATAATATACCCTAGGAGGAGGAGGCAGTCATGCTCTCTAGCTATTGTCTCCTACCTAGCTCTGTGGTTTCTTGTAGCTCTGCAGCCTGTCTCTCCTGTACGGCCTGATCCCTCTCAACCCTAACCTGCTCTCTCCCGATTCTCGCCTGATCTCTCTCGGCAGTCATGGCCTAGCCCTGAGCCTGTAACTACACAATTAGCGCATCCCAGGGATCCACCTGTCCCACTGGCTATACTTGTGGCTACACCCGAGGCTAATCCTCACCTCGTGGTGGCACACCTGGTGGCTCTTGCTGCTGGTCTAGCATCAGAACATCTCCCTGCCCTAGCTGGATTAGCGGCACAACTGGTTAATCCTGTTGAACCTCAGCCCTCTGTCCTCATCCTCCTCCTCTACCTCTAACTCTACGCAGATCTGGGACTACTCCTAGAATCATCAATCGAAGCGAAGGTCAAAACCAATCCTTGTAGGCCTGTGTCTTGCCTAGATCTGCGAGTCCCTGATCGTAGATGCACAATCAAGCCACCAAATTCCTGAAGGTATCAACTGACTATGAAGCAGGAATACCACCCCCATGACACCTGTGTCATGGAGTGGGCGAAGATGACTACATAATCATCATCTGGGCGATCTTGAGGCTCCCTGAACTGATGTTGCACACGTCTGGGCAGGTACCTCTCAATCATGGTGAGCTCTTACCCCTGCATATACCGGTCCTAATGGAAATATAACATTTGATCAACATCGTCAGCCCATCCAGGTTGACCAAGGTATGATCACCAAGTGAAAACCTGCATCTCATCAAGAACTCTCCTCCAGTAAGAGAATTTTTGCTCGTCGGTGTGTGTGAAGGACACACCACCTCTGTATTGCCGTATGAGGGGATCATCTGGTAGTATCATAACTAAAACAACATGTGGACGTAACACAATGATGTGCTCCCATGCCCAGACATGAAGAAGAGTCACCCCTGATCTGAGTGCTCTGCCATCCATGTAGACGTACTCATGGAGGTCCTTGTATAATGAAACTAGAAGCATAAGCCCCCAAGAAAAATGAACTAGTCTATCTCGAACCATCTGCTCCCAGCAGTATCCCCAGTCAGGACTAAAGTATCACCCTCGTCTGTCAGGGGCAACAAGACCAGAAATGATGGTTGCAATCACCCAACGGTAGGGAGGTGCCAGGATCATTTTCTGCTTGAGCTCTATCTACCCCTCACAAAAGATAATCTCTTCTATGGTGAGGACTCTGAAGCAAGCCTCGCGCCCCTCATCCATGTCAAAAATCACCTAGCGACCGTGAATCGACAATCTCAAGATACGCAAAACATCCTCTAAGTTGATGGTGGCCTCACCAATGGGAAGATGAAATGAATACGTCTCGTTGTGCCATCTCTTGGCCAGCACTGACAACATCCCTAAGTGAGTGTGCACGGGCGCCGCGTAGGCAATGTACCATAACCCTACAATCCGGAGGCAATCCTGGTCCCTGTCGCTCAGGTCCTGCAAGTAGTCGGTTAGGTCCCATGAACTATGCTCTCAGGAGTAGAGCTCCCTCGCCTTGTCCTGCATCAAGGAAGGTCACCATGTTAATTTTTTTGAAAAATTCTTCGTCGCATGTTCAAGAAACTTCTCTAGCGGTGCAACCCGTGATGGTGTTGTATTTTGATTTCTAATCAAACTCCGACGCTAGGGATTAAAGTAACAAAATCACACCGCCACAATGCACTTTCTCAGCTAGCGACACACTTTGAGAAAAATTGGGACCTTTGCGTCGCACTTTGAAAATCCCCTCGCCGGCCCCGAGCTTAGTGTCAGAGTTTTTAAAACTCCAAACTGCACTGCCATGGCACTATTTAACACCGAGCAACACAATTTGACTTCTGAGTGGCACTATATAGCACCACTATAGACTAACTAACCTTTAAAGGCATTAATTGAAGCAATAAATAAAAAATGAAGCTCAAGTGAGGGTCACATACTGATGCCCTGATGCCAGGTGGTTGCTGGTACATCTAAACTCGATCAGAAATGTGTAGGGGAAGTTGTTGTGCCATATTGTCAAAGGTCAGAGCTCAAATCTCGAGGTTACTATTGGAAGTGTTTGAAAATGACTTGAAAGTGACCCCTCAGGCCCCTTTTAAACCTAAAAATTAGGGTTTTTTTCACCCTAATTAGCTGTCTTGCTAAGGTTTTGGACCCCTGAACTTGTTTTTGTCCAGTTGAGGCCTATTTTACATCGTTTTATTGTGTTTAGACATGTTTTCATCCTCCTGGAGCCTTTTCGGACCTTTCGGGCACTTTGTCCTCTTTCTTTGCGAGATCATCCAAAAATTAAAAAAATTGTCCAATCTCTCGAGGGGGCATTATAATGGCATGTTTTCTCTCACCAGGCAGCAATGGGGCAAGTTTTTAAATATCAAAATTTTTTGGCTTTTATCAAGATCGTTTATTCTTTGAATCAATGCAACAAGTGCATTGCTTCAAAGAGGAGAAAAATGTAGACACATAAAATATACTGATTGACATTATGCACTTGATCTCGACTACTACCATCGTTTCTTCTTGAATCATCCCTCATTTTAATCATTTAATCAAATTTCCTTATCTGATTAAATTCATCAATTTCTCTCTCTTAATTAAATAAATCATTTAATCCAATTAAGTCATCTCTTTTGTTAATTAAATCAATCCATCTGATCTAATTATCCCTATTTAATTAAATAACTAATTTTATTTTATTAAATCTCTATAGTCTATCCATTAAATTAAATAAATTAAAACTTTATTTGATTTAATCTAACACCATTTCTTTTAATTAAATAAATCAAAATTCTTATTTAATTAATCTCTTATCATATTCCTCTCTTATTTGATTTAAAGAAATCCGTCAATTTGAGTCAAATATGTCACATCATCTAATCTCCTATTAAATTAATTAACCCTTGATTAATTTAATTTTGAATCATATCCCATCCTCTAAATTTTGCAAGTTGCACATGAAAATATATTTAATTCATTTATTAAATCTCTATTTTCCTCACAAGGCATCTTTTGGACTATTCTCCAAATTTGAATTCAAAAAATTGGAGTCAACATGTACATCCAACAAGGCAAGAACTTCATCTTACATGTCCTTTTCCTTGAGCCAAGTGAAATTTATTGCAATTTCCCTTCCCTCTTGCAAGTCATTTCAACAAATTTAAAATTCAAAAATATGCATTTATTGGCACAATCCACAAATCTTGTTCATTCTCCATCCATTCATAAATTGACAAGTGGAATTATGCCATTGGATGAATGTTAGTCCCACATTGCTCAAGTTTGGACATTCATCCATCTTGGCATTCTATAAATAAAGTGCTCATATCCTCATTTGATCATCCACAAATTATGCAAAGTTATTATGCTAAAATATTTAGCCATTTTCATCCATCACCATTGAGTTCTTAGCTAGGTTTTTGCAGATTTTGGCTTGGAGCTCTCATCCTTCACTATCAAAGTGGATCAATCATCATCAACATATCAGGCTTGCATCTTAGGAATTGGGAAAGGGCCCATTTTCACATCAAATTGGCACCAATTCCCCCATGGGATCATGCGTTTTCTTTTCTAATTAGGATTGAATCTATATTTTCTTGTTTTATTGTGTTTTTCATTCTTTTCTTTCCTAATTTGAAGCTTGTAAATGGATTTCATGGGGAATCCTTCTTCATGCTTGCAATATCTAACTTAATGTGTTTATTCTCTTTGTTTTGCAGGCATTAGGATTGGGATTCACACACATACAACCACAAACATTGAATCATGATTTTCCATTTGTTGAATTTTGGGATTATCCATAGAAAAGTGCATTTAATTAGGCTTGTGGATTCAAAATAGGACCAATTAAGGGATAAATGAACCAAATTTTAGTAGGGAGGGCCCAAACAAGTATAAAATGTAAAGGGATACATTTTTCTACACTATAGTAGTATTTTTAGTATTGTTCTTGAAGTATTTTATCAAAACTCTTAACATGATATCAACTTTGCAAACTTTAACCTAGGAATGCAAAATTCTAGAAATAGAGTAGAAAAATATCTAATGCACTGCACAAATAAATTGGTAGTCCATCAATGTCACCCAAATCACATATCAACATTAAAGCATCATTTCAAACAAATTATTAATGTAGTAGCTATCCAAATCATATTGTCAACCTCAATTTAGCTCATTGAATAAAGCAAGACAAATGCATTTCATATTTAGTACATTATGATAAAAAATCATTTTATCCAGATTTCTGAAGGACTTGATATAAACTTATAGTTGCTTTGATTGTTTGACAATTGTGTTGGCTAATAGAAAAGTAGCTTTAATAGTTATACCTTAGTCTGATAAATCTTAATTTGTTTCACACCTACACAATATTCTTATTGGAAGTTAAGGATCACCCTTAGTTCCTTTGAGACCTCATAACAAATTGTGCCACTATTAAACCAAAAGGGGTTCCATACCGAAAGGTACATGGTTCATGCAAGCCAATCTCTACACAAAATCCCTTTCAATTTTCATCATGAAAATAATAGGCAAAATAAAACCACCATATAATAAAGTTTTAGGACTCAATTAAAATAGACACACAAATTCAATTTTCACAGTGGGAAAACCACATTAATAAAAAACATATCCGTAAAAATTATTGCTCATATAATTAGAACTATATATTTGTACACAATAAACACCCAATTTCAGTTTTCATTCTAAAAAAACTAGCCAAAGTAAGACCATAGACTACATAGAAATAAAAGGCACCCATATAATTAAAACTACACACCTCAATCCCATATATAATCAAATTTAGTTTCCAAGTATAAAAAAAAGTAACCAAAGTAAAATAACTAATATAGACATGAAAACCCACTATATAATGAATAAAACACAAACTTGAAGCTAATGAACACCCAATTTCTACTCCAACTATAAACAAACTAGCCAACACAAAATCATTGACATAGAAACAAAAACCATCAATATAATTAGACTCGAAGAGTACAAACCAATAATATCTCAATTTCAAAGTTTTATTTTAATTTTATAAGGTGTTTTAACTCCCCCTAGCTTTAGTAAGTTTAAACCACCTAGATGAGGACAATAGGGCCCAATTTTAGTTTTTCATTAAAGTTGAGCTACCTAGAGAATAGATTTCTCTTCTAATCTATCACCAAAGATAGGCATGATGTATCCCTTTGAATCAAACCCTAAACCATGAAAAAAAAAACCTTGCAAAATCAAACCCTTAAAAACAGAGGGATACCACAAGTTAATAACCAATATTAAGCATCTGAAAACATTGAATTTTTAGGGCTACTCAATTCTTAATTCAAGAAAAAATTAGTACAACCTTTTGAAGGAAAATATTGGTTGTGAGTTAAAATTGTTTTCATGCACCTACTTGTGTAGTCAACTAGCTACTCATTTTCCTTCCTTTGCCTCGCTTTCACCTATTGCAACAAAATCGATTCGGAACCAAGCATCTAGTCACTCCAAGAATAGGTGCGTCCTCTGAAAATGATAGTAGTGGTCCCGACAAGGCCCAATTAGACAAGTGTCACCCTCCTATGTGAATGATTATGATACGCAGTGGCCAATAGCATCATTCAATTCATCTAGTCAATCGCCCAAATATGATATCTATTGGCTAGGCACGTGGCAACCTTTCACTGCCTGTATGAACCCTTTTCTTTCGCCACTGAGGACTTGTGTTAATGCTACATGTGTCAAATGGGCCAAGCACTTCGTCAAAAATGGAGGGAACAATTACTAGCCAGGAAAAAAAGAGACGCATGGAAGCATTTCACTGCTCACGGTTGCTACTTCATCTCTATAGGAAATTTTTTGTGAATAGCGGGCATGTAGCAAGTGTACACCGCAGATAGCAAATCTGGGGTCTGCCAAAACCTTCTAGGAATGAGGGCTTCGTGGCACCTAAGCCGAGCTTGATGAGGAAGCAAGAAAACATGATCAAAAGTATCCCACAGCCGCAACACATGGAAGCATAGCGGAGTTTCCTAGAATGCGAAGGAATGTAGAGACTCGGGGTTGTGAGGAGTAGACATGTGGAGTGGCAAAGAAAAACCTAGATAAAAGGTTGAGCTAACTTTGCGATGCATAGATCGACGCATAGATGAAAAATACACCCGAAGGGAGACTGTTAAATATTTATTAATAGTAGTTATCCAAATCATATTGTTAGCCTCAATTTAGATCATTGAATAAAGCAAGACAAATGTATTTCATCTTTAGTCCATTATGATAACAAATCATTTTATCTAGATTTTAGAAGGACTTGATATAAACTTATAGTTGCTCTGATTGTTTGACAACTGTGTTGGCTAATATAAAAATAGCTTTAATAGTTATATCTTAGTTTAATAACTCTTAATTTGTTTCACACCTACACCATATTCTTATTGGAAGTTGAGGATCACCCTTAGCTCGTTTGAGATCTCATAACAAATTGTGCCACTATTAAACCAAAAGGGGTTCCATACCGAAAGATACATGGTTCATGCAAACCAATCTCTCCACAAAATCCCTTTTAGTTTTCATCATGAAAATAATAGGAAAAATAAAACCACCATATAATAAAGTCTTAGGACTCAATTAAAATAGACACAAAAATTCAATTTTCACAGTGGAAAAATCACATTAATGAAAAACATATCCGTAAAAAATATTGCTCATATAATTAGAACTAAAGATTTGTACACAATAAACACCCAATTTTAGTTTTCATTCTAAAAAAACTAGCCAAAGTAAGACCATCTACATAGAAATAAAATGCACTCATATAATTAAAACTACATACCTCAATCCCATATATAATCAAATTTAGTTTCCTAGTATAAAAAAAAGTAACCAAAGTAAAATAACTAATATAGACATGAAAACCCACTATATAATGAATAAACCACAAACTTGAAGCTAATGAACACCCAATTTCTATTCCAACCATAAACAAACTAGCCAACACAAAATCATCGACATAGAAACAAAAACCATCCATATAATTAGACTCGGAGAGCACAAAACAAAAACCATCAATATAATTTGGTAAAGTCCATTGTAATTGTTAAGTTGATCTAACATTTAAAAACCAAAAAGCCAAGCGAACATACATTTTTGTCCCATATCAATAATTTTTTGACATCGTAATAATGACACTTATTTTCTCTCTTCATTTGTGACCTCGCCACTAATAGTTTGGTGAGCATAAAATGACAGTATGAATTTTCTACGAAGCAAATTTATTCAGCTTAACCTTTTCTATAAAAAAATATTAGATTAATAATTCTTATTATTAATATTATAAAAAATCTATATTTCAATTAAAATTTAATATCTGTTAACTATTTAAAATATAATATTAAAATTAAAACAAAATAAAAAAGAAAAAAATATTTAAATACATAGAATTTGATATTCAAGAATAAATAAAATGAAATAATTATTTAGAAAAAAAATATAAATATTATAGAAATATAGATAGATTGGTGAGACTATATAATTATCCTTGAGTAGAAAGAAGAAAATTATATTTGAATTAATACTTAATCATTACGTACCACTATTTGGGCCAGATCTAAAATGAGATTTCACTTCCTATGTGAAAGGAGATTCACTTGCATTGATGAGGCAAGTGTGTTAGTATGCATATCTTAAATTTTAAAATCTTGAGGTTGAATTATCTACAGATGTTAAATTGCATTTGTATATTCTATCTAGATAGCCTGGCTCTAATGTTGACTATGCTTTATGCTTTTCCAGTAGATTAGATACTTGGATTTGTACGAGTCTTTATTATGTGGCATAATTTTTTTTGATAAACATCCATAAAGTACAACCAAAGGTAATTTTGAAATCTCAATAAGGATAACCAACATAACCAAATGTGAATATCTTAAGCAAGTGAAATGCATAAAAACTAACTTCATAGAAAGGTGAGATATGTAAACTTTAAAATAATCCTCTCCTATTGGAAATCACACAATAAGAACTTTGGAAGATTGCATCCCATAGACTACATCATTTAGACCTCCTCGATGATAAATACAATCATCACAAATATTTTCTACAACACTCATTCAATTGATAGGAAAAGATATGCATTTATTCACATTACATTACCGAAAGATAGCACAAAATCAACAAATCTTTAAAATATTGTAAACCTCCAAATCCTTTTTTTATTCCAGTTTACTATCTTATGTGTTATAGGGAAAGGGGAGATTGAATCACAAACACAAGGGCCTTTACAACAATATTCACCAAATTAAGTGGAACAACAGAAAGGGTTATGATTTCGTAAATGATATTTTGAACCCTATATGGATCGATTGTAGCAAGATTTAGGAAAGGTGTGAGCTCTGTGAGTAATTGAAATGTGGTCATTTCAAGAAACTTAAGCCCATCATTCATTCCAAAGGGTACAAGCTTGCACCAAGAGGGTGCCATGATAATCCTACAATATTGCCACCCAAAATCCTATGTTTTTAGGTATTTTCCATCACATTCAAAATAAAATAGAAGAAAAGTGTCACATAAGAAAATCTTAAAAAAATTAAACCCCAATAAAAAAAATTCAACTAATAGAATTTCAAACTATATGATTTCAAATCCTGTAATTTTAAACCCTAACAAAATCAAACCATAAGAAATAGAGGGATACCACATGTCAATGCACCCAAGTTATGTATGCATACTTAATTAAGCATCTAAAACTATCAGGGTTTTGGGGCTACTCAATTATTGAGCTTGAAACAAGATTGTTGTAACCTTTTAAGAAGAAATTATCATTTGTGAGTTAACGTTTATTTTCAAGTGTGGGGCAAGGAATGTTTCAACTACCTAAAAAAAAAATTCCTAGTGTGAGAAAACTTTCCATTCATTTAAAAAATAACAAAAAAAATGTTTTAGAGTCACGTACAAATTCCAAAAAAGGAAAATTAACTAAAACTATGCAAGTGACTTACCTCAAGATCATGCACGAATTTTGTCATGCTCTTAACAATGCCAGTGAGAAAAAATAGATAGAGTTTGCAGGAAAAATTTATGAAAACCTACATCAAAAAATATTTTTAAAATAAGATGAACTCGAACCTATCTCCCTTTAGTTGCTACTTTAATCTATTCACAATAAATGTAAGTAGATCTGAAAATATCAAGGTTTTAGGGCTACTCAAGTTTGATTTGTTTTGGAGATCAATGAGCTTTTTTCATCCTTTTAAACAAAAATATTAAATGAGTCAATTAAATTTGTTTTCAAGCATGAGGCAAGGAATATTTCAACTACATGAGAATTCTTTTCATGTGTGAGAAATACTAGAATACACAAGTTGTGATGTGACAAAGCAAAATGTACACAAACATTAAATTGGAGTTGAAATTTTAAAAGCAGTGAATCAAATAGTCAAAATGAGTTCAAATGTCATGAATGCATTCTGTAGCATTGTAGGTCATCGATTGTGAAATGAAGCTCAATTTATGTCAAATAAGGATATGCCTTTGGCATAATTTTATATAATTATTTTTAGATATTGTTTAGGGGGAAATAGGTTTTACCAAAATCAAAATGATAGACCACTAATTCTATCCCTAAAAAATGTGATTTTGTGTGTGATATGATGCAAATAATAATAAAAAAAAACCCTAACTATTATAGCAACTATGAGGTGATTTTTTAGAGCTTAAAATGATGTGTACCTTTCTGCAAGAAGGGTACTTTTAGGGAACAAATGACTCATCGCCTTTACTGGAAAATAGGTCCCTATTAGGGTTTCTAAAACTGAGATTTGGGTCATGTTCCTTGACACGCACTCTTAGATCCTTGGTGATCAGATCTCAAAAACCTAAAATAAATTTTGTAGCCTTGTTTCTGTATTCTTGCAATATAGGTGACAACTTTGTAACTTGACAACTTTGACATTTTTTCTTCGAACTTGTTCTCTACTTGATCTCCACCCTATAAATCTACAAACACACATTCAAGAGGAAAAAACTTGTTGATTGTTAGTGAATAGGGGTTTTCCTAAGTCAAACCCCTTTTAGGTAATTAAACCAAATGATGAAATAATAAAATTGAAGCATGAACATGAAACAATGATATGTTGATAACTTGGAAGTTTTCTTGGAGTATAAATTTGAAAACTAACATGAAGTGGTCATGAAGAGTGTAGATCTTGATCTTAAATTAGATGTGTAACAATGCTTTCAAGTAGATCTCCAATGCTACATCCACAATCTTAGCTCAACAACATGCTTGAATACACTATGCCTTTGACATGATGAAATGATCTTGAATTCTTGCAATAAACTCTTAATAATCTTCCTTTGAATGCCTTTGAAAATTCTCTTGAAGTGATCTATAATGCTCTTGTGAAGTATTAGGATGCTCCCTCAAAGTTGCTAGGATGCTTGTAAATAGTTTGCTAGGTGAAACTATGTGAATTAACCTCATATTTATACTATATCTAGAGATTAACCCTGAAATCAAAATAATTCAAGCCGACACTAGATCTAAGATTAAAAATCATTAGAATCCTATCCCAATTAAATTAAAAAATGGGTGTCGTATGTGAGGAGGACCCATTCACCACTAAAGGAAAATGGTTCCTAGGACAAGTTTCTAGGACCTTGCTTTGGGGGGTTGGAAGAACATCAAAAACCCATTTCAAAAATACAAAGAAAGGGGTGTCCTATGTGGAGAGAACCCATTTTCCACTAAAGGCGAATGGGTCCTAGCACCAATTTCTAGGACCTTGATTTTCCCAAGTTAAATGTTATGCCATATCATTATTGGGTGTTGGGATAGAAGGTGTCATTAATAAGGCTTAAATTTGAATTAAAGGGGATAATTAAACTTAGTTAACCATAATTAGTTAATGAAACTCCAGATAGGTGTGAAAGTGTACTACAACACTTTACAACACCATAAATAAGGGTTAATTTAAGTCTATTTTATTAAAAAGGGCCCTAGATTAATGTGAATGTGTACAACACATTAAAACACTAACCCAAGGCATTATTAGGTTAATATTATATCATTTATTCCCAAATTAAGTGTGAAAAAGGAATACTTTTTTGACACTACATTTTTTCCCACTTTAGTGAGAGTTTGTCCCCATGACAAACTCACACTAAAGTAGACATTCAAGACACTAAATAGTATGCAACAATAGTAAAGAGACATAGCCATACCTTATCAAAGGGCAAGAAAAATAAAGAAAAACAAATGATCAAGCACAACCATTCCAACGCGATGTGGAATGGGCCTATTTGTCTGTAACATACATTGCTCACTTTGGGGTAGTGGAACCTCAATATTTCCACTAGGTGAGTTGTCCCAATCATGTATGCTCACTCTAGGGTAGTGGAACCTCAGTCTATCCGCTAGGAAAGTTGTCCTGCAACGAGGTGGTTTAGTGAGAAATTCATGCCTTCTCACCATACAATGAGAAATTCATGCTAGTGTGTTGGCTTCTCACCATACTAACCATACCAAAGCTATCCTCCTGATAATTTCAATAAGGCAAGTGCAACAAATTTTATATGCTTTTTTATGGTTTTGAATTTCATTTCTATAATTTTTTGTTAAAGAGGATTTTGTTTTGTTCATGTAAAGTCTTCTTCTTAGGGAACATTGTGCCTAATGTCTCCAATAGAGGACAAGTCAAGAATATCAGATCGCCACTTATGGGATTCCTCTCACTTCACATCATGCCACTAAGGGAGATTGTATTCTTCTAAATATTGCACTCTTGGAGGACATCAAACCGAATGACACCACCAAGAAAATGACATGTCACCAGAAAAAAAGAAAAGAAAATCGTGCCATGAAATATGCCAAAAGATGTCATCGATGTATTCCCCCACTTTAAAGTAGCCAACATTAATGTGAGAAATTTATTTAAAGTAGCCAACATTTTTTCCTAATACATAAGAGCTTTCCTCGAAAAATCCTATACCAAGTTATATGTTTCCAAAATAAAGTTGCACCATGAAACAAGAAGGAAGGGTTGCCCTTGAAAATACATAAGGGATCTATGGATTCGGGGTCAGTATTTCTTTGCTACATATTATTTTAAGAGCTTAGAACTATCATCATTCCCCAAATACTCATAGAACTAGAAGAATGACACAAAGAGAGTGAAAACAAATAAAAATCCTTTTGGGTTAACATGGAAGAGACCTAAATGTCACAATGCCTTGTGGCATCCCCAAAAGGAAAACAAAAGAAAAAATAAAAAAGATAAAAAAAAAATATTTTAGGTGAAGATTGAAGAGACATGGATATCTTCACGCCTTGCGTCATCCCCAAAAGGAAAACACAAAAAAAATGAAAAATTCTTATGACATAGACAAGAATGTAGGTACATATAAAGGAATGCACAAAAAGAGAGATACATCAAATGAAACATCATGGGGGATCACATTACACACATGCAATCACATAAAGAAACGTGAAAAAGTAAAAGACTTGTAAGGCACATGCGAGTCAACCTAGAGCAGGTCATCCACATTCCAATCTTGGTCATTATAAATGGAAGACAACTAGACAAAGGGACAACAACAAGTGTCAAACTAGGGGAAGCACCAAGTTAAACACTCTTTTTAGGAGATTTGTCATTTAAATTCATAGAATCTGAGGAAAGCAATGTGTTAAGTTTATCATGCACTTCTTCATCAATCTTTGCAATATCAATGTCATCATCTAGATTAATCACAACACAAGGTTGAATGACAATTTCCATTGAATGTTCTTGTTTATGTTGTGGCAAGGGTATAGGATCATCATGCATTGCTTCAGGTAAGTTCAAATTATGATCCTCTATGATGTTCTTCTCTTCTTGAGTTTGTATCTTACAAGCAATAGCATGTCATCTATGCCTATGCTCTCTAGAACTTAGATTGTGTTTCAGTCTATTGTCAAAAAAGTTTTGTGTAAGAGTTGGTTTTTCAATCATAGGTTCCTTCTCTTCCTTGGGATGAATACAAGAAACAACAAGAGATTGTTCAACCGCTTTCTCTTTAACTTTGTAAATTTGTTTGATTCTAGGAGGGAACGCGAGTTTATTTTGGTTATCTCGCAATCTCTTGTAGGAAATGGAATGAGATTTTGCTAGGGGTTGTTCTTGGATGTTTAGAAGGGATTTTGGTTCAATCATTGCTTCATTGGGAATAGGTAGTTCAGTTATAGGTTGAGGCATGTTTCACAAGGATAATTTTGCTATTTTCTTTTCCTTGAACTTTTGATATGATTTAAAAAAGAAATCCTCACAAATCTTAATAGGTTCCATAGGCTCGGTTCAAAAGAAATCTAATGAAAAGTTCCCTTAGGCCGACACAAGATTAAATCCACTATGATGCACAATAAAGATATTTCTACCAAATGGAAACTTTAGAAATTCATGCACAACCGAAGGGATGACATTCATGGAGCGAAGCCATGGATAACTTAGCTTCACATGAAATTGGTTTGATTGCAGGATGATGGTGAACAATACATTTAATGTTTTCGGTCTAAATTTTAAAGGGGGATATATTGAGCCAATCGTAGGACAAGAAAAACCATTGTATGTCTCAATCCTTTCTTTTGGTTTGTCATATGTATCTTGATATAGTTCATGCACATATAAGAATTCTTTAGTGATCACATTCTCTGCACAAACGGGATCAATCAATATCCCATTAGTGGGCTTATTATTGATTCGACCAGCTATGTAAAGAGGACCATCAAGGGCACGTTTAAGTATTTCACTTTTTGAGAAAGCAATGTCAAAAGGATTTTTAGTTGATCCCTTATGAGTTTTAGCTTTGATAAATGCCAATGTTTCAATTAGTTGTTCTTCAGTTAGGTTTTCATCATCCATGTCAACATTCATCACATCATTCTTCTTTGTTTCAATAAGGTTGACCATGACATGTATGTTATTATTATCTTGTTTATTCAAGTGCTCATGAAAGAAGCAACTAAGGCTATAGATAATTTGTGTTTTGTTTCAAGTTTTAAGCAATCTCCTTGATTTTGTATAATGGGAACCATGCTAATGGACATATGATTTCACTAAGGATACAGTTTTGTAAGTTTTCTAGTTTGTTTGTAACATCGTGCACATTGGTTGTAGGAGGTGAAGTCATAGGAAATGAAGTATACAAACTATGAGCCATAGAGGGATTATTATCAACACTATTGGAGAGCGTTAGAAAACCCAAGATCCATGGTGAGTGAGATGTCGCGGGATGACATGAGCCTCAAACTATGTCTTACAATAGTATTGCTAATAAGACACCAAGTTGTAAAATTCATGCAAATTTTACAAACTTAGTGTGAAAACCCTAAATGGAAAGGGGCAATGCAATGACCTAGAATGAAATGCAATTTTTAGATTCTACACAATGCAATTTTTTATTACACAATTCAATGAAATGTTGTAAATGCCATTTTTAATTTTGATAATGCACTAAAATGAAGCAAATTAAGCTAGATTCACTAAATTTGATGAAACAAAATATCAAAAAATTGAAACAAGAAAGTGACAACAACAAATAGAATCCTAAAATTGGGATTTTAATTTCCAAAAAATGCAAATCAAGATCTAACAGAGACTCATTTGCCAGTAAGGTGAATGGGTCCTAGTTAAGGATTCTTGAAATGTTCTTATTGATTTTTGAGTGATTTTTAATGCTTTTCAGATATGATAAATTTCAAGCTTGGCCTAATCAGAGACTCACTTACCAATAAAGGTGAATGGGTCCTTGATTAGGATTTTGTAACTATTTTTGAATGATTTTCAAGCTTTCGATAATGCCTTTCAATTCTAGGTCCGAGATAGTAACTTTCAATTTTAGATTTTCCATAAATGCAATGTGAAAATGCAATGAAAATGATGAATGTAAGGACCTAATTTGAAATGCAATGTTTTAATTTTCAAATTAAAATGTATGAGATCTAAATGGTATGCAAAATGACTAGTTTATTTTTGTGTTTTTCAAATTTAGAGAAATGCAAAACAATGCAATTCTAAAACCCTAAATGGGATCTAATTCAATGCAAATGAATCCAAGATCTAACTTAGGATGCAATGATAGACTTCAAAATCAGAAAATTGTAATATTCAATAGGCCGAGTTCACCATAAATCTTAAGGGGAAAATAGGGTTTACCAAAATCAAAATGATAGACCACTAATTTTCTCCCTAAAACATGTGATTTTGTGTGTGATATGAAGCAAATAAAAATAAAAACTAACCCAAAATTTTAAAGAAACTATGAGGGAAGCTTTTAGAGCTTAAAACGATGTGTACCATACTGCAAGAAGGCTATTTTTTAGGGCACAAATGACTCATTCGCCTTTCCTAGCAAATGGGTCCCTATTAGGTTTTCTAAAATTGAGATCTGGGTCCCATTCCTTCATGTATTAACTCTTAGATAATTGGTGATTAGATCCTAAAAACCCAAAACAAATTTTGTAGCCTTGTTTCCATATTCTTGTAATGTAGGTGGCAACTTTGCAACTTGACAAAGTGACTTTGACAATTTTGCTTCAAACGTGTTCTCCACTTGATGTATAACCTATAAATCTATAAAAACACATTCAAGAGGAGAAAAACTTGTTGATTGTTAGTGAATAGGGATTTTCCTAAGTCAACCCACTTTTAGGTAATTAAACCAAATGATGAAATAATGAAATTGAAGTATGAACATGAAACAATGAAATGTTGATACCTTGAAAGTTGTCTTGGAGTATAAATCTGCAAACTAACATGAAGTGGCCATGAAGAATGTAGATCTTGATCTCAAATTAGATGTGTAACAATTCTTGCAAGTAGATCTCCAATGCTACATCCACAATATTATCTCAACAACATGCTTGAATGCACTATGCTTTTGACATGATGGAATGATTTTGAATTGCTGGAATAAACTCTTAATAATTTTCCTTTGAAAATGCTCTCGAATTTCTATATAATGCTCTTGTGGAGTATTAGAATGCTCCCTCAAAGTTGCTAGGATACTTGTAAACTTGCTAGGTTAAACTATGTGAATCAACCTCATATTTATACTAGATCTAGAGATTAACCCCGAAATTCAAATAATTTAAGCTGACACCAAATCTAGGATTAAAAATCATTAGAATCCCACCATAATTAAATTCAGAAATGGGTTTCCTATGTGAGGAGGACCCATTTTCCACTAAAGGAAAATGGGTCCTAGGATATGTTTCTAGGACCTTGCTTCGAGGTGTTGGAAGAATATCAAAATCCTATTTAAAAAATACAAAGAAAGGGGTGTCCTATGTGGAGAGGACCCATTCGCTACTGAAGGCGAATGGGTCCTAGCACCAATTTCTAAGACCTTGATTTTTCCAAATTAAATGTTATGTCATATCATTATTGGGTGTCGAGATAGATCCTTCGGAAGGTGTCATTAATAAGGATTAAATTTGAATTAAAGGGGCTAATTAAGCTCAATTAACCATAATTAATTAATGAAACCCTACATAGTTGTGAAATTTTACTACAACACAGTAAATAAGGTACAATTTAAGTCCATTTTATTAAAAAGGTCCCTAGATTAATGTGAATGTGTACAACACATTACAACACTAACCCAAGGTATTATTAGGTTAATATTATATCATTTGTTCCCAAATTAAGTGTGAAAAATGGATACTTTTTTTGACAATATAGATACTTTATATATAATTATTTTATATCTTTAATAATTAATATAATTTAATTTTTTTAATGTTGTGATTCCCTTGAAACTTGAGCCAAAAATTTTCTTTCTAACCTTGCATTAGTATGCGCTGGTAATTAATATCCTAGCTGGAATGATTAAGCCAAAGCAAATGATCATGACTTGAAAATATATGAATATTGCCTTGGGCTCTAGGAAACGCCTATGAGATGACACAATAGCCTACAGCCGTGTGGCTTATAGTCGATGAGCACCACCTTTTAAAGCTAATTAATTAGCTCCTATTTATCTAGCACACATTGAGTCGTACCTCTGCAAATGCAACTGGCCCTAAAATGTGAGCAAACACAGGTACGCCTTTCAAGTTGGCATCTAGTTATCATCACATTTTCTTGAAACAGATTAGCATGCGTCTTGTCATTTTTTCTATAAATAGGCCAGTAAGTAGTGAGGAAATCATACTTAACATTTGAGCAGTGATAGTTGTTAGTAGAGTTTTAAGCAAGTTTTCTCATAGGTTAGGTGATAGGTAAGTTTTAGTATTGGCTAAAAAGCATAGGCATAGTGTTAGAATCATGGATACTCCTATTTTTCTAACCTCTTATAAGTCACAGACATCGTTTCTAGGGGAGGTTTCTACTAGGCAGCTAAAAAGGATGACCAAGAATAAGCATTCCTTGGTCTTGATAGCCATAAAATGGGTTATGGGTAAAGACTGCATAGAATATGAGGACAAGTATCATGTGAACACTGATATATGTTCCCACTTCATAGCATCTATGTTAGACATTGGCATTCCCAGGCCCCTCATCCTGAAGCTGGTCAAAGAAACATTTCCCAAAAAGTACCTGAATGGCTTTGGTGAACTAGTTTCTCATGCCGCATATGGAGTAGGTCTACCATCAACCAGTGACCTCTTTCTCTATATCAAGGAAGAAGTGGTAGTCATATGGCTATCATTTCTCAATGGATTTCGCCTTCAGACACATGATGAGCATCAATAGAGGGCTACCCAGGCCTTGCACTTCCTATTCTACAGTAACAACGTGATACCGTTCTACAACGTAGATTGGTATACTGACTTCAAGAACCTGGTATTTCCCCTACCAATGGCAGTTGTACCGAATGATGTTGCTTCTACTGCCAAAGAACCTGCTGACGAGGAAGAAGTAGATGCTACCATTGATGCATCAATTGCTTCCTCTCATGCCCTTGGATGAAAACCCTCTCTGCTCCCCAAAAAAAATGCCTCCTTGTTTTCTTTATTTCCTGTTGTTGCCTAGACCACCTGCCCTATAGTGTGTATATAAGCCTAAAAAAAGATATCATTTTGCATATGTAAAAGAATAGCTTGAACACTCGCATACTTTTTGGATTATGGCTTCTCCATCCATTTTGTAATTTGTAAAAAGCCAAAGAATATATATAAATAGATATTTATATTTATAAATAAATTCATGCTCTTTCTTTCATTCTTCATTTCAGTTTTATGGGCTATAAAACTTTCATTTTGTATTTCAGTTTTATGGGCTCTTTTATAGCATATGTGTTTATTTCTTTGCACATGGGTATGTTTTATGTAAAGAAATTCTACTATTCCACCCTCTATAATAATGAGTTAATTTTGTAGAGACACAAACCAATTTCAAAAAATACCGGCCAAAGATAGGGAAATAAAATAAAGCACTATTCACATATGTACAAAAATAGAACTCAACACCTAATGGAACAGCTTAAGATGAATCCCATTAATCGGGATTCCTAAGGGTTCCTATTCCATACTTTCTAACTCGAAAGCATTATGCTCATTGCACCGAATTATTTTAAAGGGACCCTCGCATAGGCTATCAAATTTACCATGCTGACCTAGCTTAGTAGCCATTTTATCATAATTTAGTACTAGGTCTCCGCACTTTAGGCCTTGGTCAGAAGCCTTCTTGCCAAACCATTGCTTGACCACTTGTTGATGGTTTGTCATGAATATAAGGGAATTCTCCCTTTTTTCTTGCACTTCTAATAGTTTGGAAAGCCAAACTTCCATGGTGCCATTTTGTTCTATCTTGAGGGATTTAAAAAATTGGAGTGTCGAAATCTCCATAGATATAGGTAACGACGCCTCTTTCCCGTATACCAACTCATAAGGAAACATCTTAAAGACTTGCTTAGGAGTTATTTGGTTTTCCTAGAGTGCTGCTCAGAGGTTTTTATGCCGTTCCCTCTGGTGTTCTGAACCAATCCTTGTAAGGAGCTAGACTAGGCTCTTATTTGTTGACTCCACTAGGTCGTTTCCTTGCGGGTAATAATTTGATGATATCTTGAGGAATATGCAATTAGTTAATGTGAAGCAACATACCTTTGTGCCTTGGAAATCTCTTGCATTATAAAAAATGATAGTCTTCGGAGGACCGAACCTTGTCACCAGCTCTTCAAGGAAATCTACAATCTCTATTTTTGTTGTGTTTTTAAGTGGAACAGGCTACATCTATCTGGTGAAGTAATCTGTGGCAATCAAAATCCACTTGTGTTCAGCACTAGAAGCTAAGTTAATCATCCCGATGAAGTCCAGGCCCCATTGCGCAAATGGTTTGTCTGCCATAATGGGTTTGAGAGGCATGGCAAAATTCTTCCTTCTATCAGTAAAGAATTGGCATTTTTTGCAAGATTTTACCAAAGAGTGGGAGTCATTAAACAATGTAGGCCAATAGTAGCCATCACACATGATTTTAATGGTGGTGGTCTTAGCAAAGTAATGTCCACCCACAACGTTGTTGTGGAACGTGTCGAGGATCCTCTTTGCTTGCTCCGAAGTAATGCATCGCAAGAGAAGACCATTGAAATTCCTTTTGAAAAGGACTCCTACTAGCATATATCCAAAATTTTACAGCTAGTAGTATCTCCTCTTTTGGGTTGAGAGACCTAGTGGATACTTTCCAGTTTGCATGAACCTCATTCTATCAGTCAGACAACAACCCTTTGATTCTGGTTCGTTTATCAAGTTGAGCTTTGGTTGCTCCGCTGTGGCGGGTGTATCCTCATTCTGCACCATGTATTTGCACAGTCCACTTCCTCTAATATTTTTAGTAGGTTTGACCTCAATGTCATATTAAAGGATCTTGGTGATCTAATTAACTCTTTTTTTTGTGATCTCCCCTTCCATGATATATTCACACACACTGGAATGTGCGACATACACAATCACCTTGTTGCAGGAAATTAGATGGTAGAACTTTTTAAGTTCCTTCACTATCGCAAAGGCCCACCTTTCGATGAAATTATAATTTACCTCATATTCCTTTAGGGTCCAAGAGTAGAACGTCATTGGATGTTCCCCCTTTTCTTCATCATCTTTTTGGGTTAGGACAGTAGTGATATTGGACTTGCTACTGAATGCATACATTATAAAATCCTTAGATAGATCTAGATTAACCAGTACTAGGGCTATGGAAATAGCTTCCTTAACTTTTTCAAAGGAATCCCGAGCCTCGGTTGTCCATTTGAATGCCTGATCCTTTTTAAGCATTAGGGTGATCAGCTTAATTATTCCCACAAAGTCAGAAACAAACTTGCTAAAAAAATTTACTTTGCCTAGGAAAGACTGAACAACTTTCTTATTCACCAAAAGGGGGAGTTCCTTAATAGCTTTTACCCATTCAGGGTTGATTGAAATTCCTTCTTTAGACACCACATGTCCTAACAACTTGCCTTGTGGTACTCTAAATACACATTTCTTCAGATTTAGGGAAACCCCGAAGTCCTGGCACTTTTGAAAAACTATTTCTAAGTGATCAAAGTGATCATCCTTAGATTTAGAAAACATAGTAAGATCATCCAAGTAAATTAGAATAAACTTATTGATTAGTTCACTGAATGTGATGTCCATCACCCATTGGAATGTTTCCCCTGCATTGGATAAACCAAAAGGAATTTTAGCATATGCAAATGTTCCCCACTTTGTGGTGAGCATAGTCTTGTGTTGATCTTCTTCCTTAACTTAGATCTAATTGTAGCCAGAGAAACCATCAAGCAGAGAAAACATTTTTGATCCTGCAACCATTTGTGGGATTGACTCCATTGAAGGCAGTGGATAATGGTCCTTCAGGGATGCTCTGTTTAGGTCTCAGAAGTCCACACACAAATAGATATCTCCATTCTTCTTTTGGACAGGGACGAGATTGGATACCCAAGTACTATGCTTGATTAGGAAGACAATGTGTGACTCAATGAGCTTAGTTAGCTCTTGCACCATTACCGCTTCAATTTTATGGTTGACTGGCCTCTATTTTTGTCAAACTAGTTTTGCATCTTCTATTAGCTCAATAGTGTTCTAAATGATATGAAGATCATATCCCTCCAGATCATCATAGGACCAGGCCACTACATATTTTTCGTGGTATTAGGACATAATAACCCGCCCAAAATAACCCTGGACAGAATAACTCGGCCAAAATAACCCAAGGACAAAATAACCCAGGGTCATAATAACCCATAGACAAAATAACCCCTGGTCAAAATAACCCATGGACAAAATAACCCATGGTCATTTTAGATCAACCTAGTAAACTAGAAATGACATAAAATAAATTATAAATATGATTGTGAGGCACCATAAAGGCTATTTAGGTCATTTTTAGACCAAATATCCATTATATACCCCTAAAATAGCCTTAAAACACCTTTAATATGCTTAAATAACCTATAAAATGGTAAATAATTATAAAAATAAAGGAAATTTCGTGGAAATTAGTTGATTGAGTTATTATGAAAAGATATAAATAGAAAGGCATTAAGAAGATATATAAAATGGTAGAATTAAGAGAAGTAAATAAAGGAAGAAGGGGAGAAGAAGTAAGAGTGTGTAGAGTGATAAGAAGAGGAGAAATCCAAATTCATAAAAGAAGATATTTTGTAATATATTTTTTTGAACATTATTTTAAATTTTCCTAGGGTTTTCTAAAAGAGTATAAAAAATCAATATACTTTTTAGGGAACCAGCACATTCTTCATAATTTTTTGATATATAGGTATTAGGACATAATAACCCAGCCAAAATAACCCTAGATAGAATATTTCTAAGAAAATTCCAAATGCCACTATTCGAGGATGGTTTTTCCATTTCTCTCATTGCTTGTGGAGGAAAGTTCAAGAAGAAGGTCTACAAACATGTTACAATGTTGATGAAGTATTTCCATATGAGATCAAGAAACTTGTTGCATTAGCTTTCATGCCTCAGATAGACGTAATTGATGCATTTGAAACACTTCAAAAATCTCATTATTATACAAAACATGAGGAGACCCTGCAACCCATAATTGATTATTTTGAACACATGGATTGGAAAACTAACCAAAAGAGGCAATAGATGATCACCCAAGTTTCCAATCACAATGTGGAATTGCTATTCGGCTAGTCAAGATGATCTTCCCATAACCAATAATACTATTGAGGAATGGCACAAAGGATTTAGTGAATTGCTTCAAGCATCGCACAACTTAGTCTAGAAATTAATCAAAGCAGTGAAAAAAAGAATAGTCTCCAAGAGAATAGAATAGAGAAATATATGGTTCGATACATTGGGAAACCAAGCAAGAAAAAATACCATGAACTCAAAGAAAGACTAAAAATATTGGTTGATGGTTATGACAAGCATAACATTTTAGATTATATAAGAGGCATCGCTCATAATTTGACACTTTAATTGAAATTTTTAATAATAATTTTTTTTTTGCAATATACATGTAATTTATAAATTTTATTTTCCTTTCTTTATATTCTTATGGGGATATTTTGTCCATGGGTTATTTTGGCCACAGGTTATTTTGGCTTGGGTTATTATGAACCTGGGTTATTTTGTCCCTGGGTTATTATGACCGGGTTATTTTGTCCAGGGTTATTTTGGCTGGGTTATTATGTCCCGTAACCATTTTTTGTAGAAACTAATGAGTCTTTCTTTATCATGGTGTGGGACATTTTTCCCAACTCAAAGATTCTTTCCATCTACGAACCAAAGGTTCACATAATCACTTGTGTCTGCTATGAACTTCCGTTTATCATTTCTTGCATCATCACAATCAAAAAAAAATCAAGAGTAACCAATCCTTTCAGAAGCTTGTTAGATTTGAGCTGCATAATTTGTCCTTCATAAGCTTCGACAATCTTTGGTTGAAGCTAATCGGAAAACTCTCCTGACTACTGGATGAACGAGGCAATGCGTTCATCACTTTCAAAAACTTTCCAATTTTGATCATTGGCAAGGATCACTGGTCAAACTAGCACTCGTACTGAATGCTCATTATGTATAAGGTCAGAGATAGGTTCAAATTTAGAACCAATTACGGCCATACGATCTACATCGCTATTTTGTCCTCAGGGAATAGTTTGGATGTTGAAGGATTAAAAACCCTCAACCAGGTCCCAGATTCGGTGCCAATAGGATCTCATGCAGACATTTTTTTCTATGGAAATTCATTAGACTTGGTTGACTACTAGTTCAGAATCTCTGAACACTGTTAATTGCTTAATGCCCATTCATTCTACAAGGCTTAAACCTTGAACTAATCCTTCATATTCAACCTCATTGTTTGAATAGGCAAAATGAAAATGGAAAGACCTTAACAAATTTTCATTTTTTGGGGATATTAGATATATCCCCGCTCCAACACCCACTTTGGTTCTTGCTTCGTCAAAGTGTAGTGTCCATAGCTCATTTGCTTGGCTACCTTCAGAGTCTTTGGTGACCTTTGGAAGCTTTTGGTCTTCATCATAAATTACATAGGTGCCCAATCTTGTAGCATGATAATTTTTGAAAGGATCATTGTCGATGTGTTCACTCAACAAAGCATCTTCATTGTCATTTTGGTCTCTGCTGAACTTTTCTTCCTCCAGTAATTCAATGCAATACATTTCTTGCTTGGTGATAGAGGTATGTGCGGCTTCAAAATTGATCAGAGCCTTGTCTGCTACATGTTCAGAATGCAAAGCCTTTGATTCAATCTTCATTTTTACACCATGTTTGGTCCTAAGTATCAAATGTGACCAATCCAAGGACAAGCAACCACCCACCTTTGAAGTAAATTATCGGGATAGACAAAGACTAAACATAGGAGGAACATCTATGATCACAGCGTCTTGTAGCACCGTGATACTAGGGAAAGAAAATAGAGTTAAAGGGAGTGCTCTGATGACACCTACGGTTCCAACTTTTTTCCTATCAAGCTACATTACCTCTGTACTTGCAAACCCTGTATTGACCTCTTCTTGAAGCTCCTTATGTAATAGTGTCTTTTGCTCTGGGATAGCTAGAGTGTCCCATAGAGACACATTAGCGGATGATTTCTTCAATTGTTCTACCACATTAAAAGGTGACAAGCTCAGAGGTTTCTACTCCTTGGTTCTTGCTATAATAATTTCCTTTCGTGGTTGAAATGGTGATGGGATGATTGAAGTGCCAAGAATTTGGTCGAAAGCACTTTTGAGTTGCAGGCTAACCGGATGCGAAACAACTGACTCACCGATAAATCTCCTCTTTGAGCGTATGTTATAATCAAACTGCACTTGCGGTGTTTTGGATATGAACGCGTCATTAGCAAACACCGTTTCTTCTTCCTCCATCCAAAAGAAAAGCAAGTGATTAGGAGCAATATTGGATTCTTGTTCTAAAGACATTCCTTGCATTTGCGCGATAAGAACCACACTCTCCATTTGTGGTGAGGCATATATATAACCTCCATGTTTTGTTGTCGTGCCTTGGCTATGTTGCTCCACCACCTTTTGTTGTAAGTTGCCATGCAGACAGTTCCAAGGCATATGTGCATCACTGCAAGGGAAGAACCACAGATTGATATCATCAATAAGGTTGTTTTTCCCTATGATTAATTCCCTACTAGAGCTTGGTGACGCGCTCGTTAGCGGAGTAGGCACAAACACCATCTAGTTTATGGTCAAAGCTATTGGATTAGAGTAAGGTACGCCCTGGTACCGATTCTGCTGATATGAGGACCGCTACCTTAATAGTTTTGATATGCAGGCTTTAGAGATGTTGATTGGTTTCGCTTAAGAGTGGTTATATCATTCGCCATGGTTCACAACATCTCTTTAAGGTCGCTCATTTTATCCTTGGAAGAACCTAATGTAAAGGCTATATTTTGTGGGGCTACCGCATATGTGTACATTGATTGAGCAGTTCCAAGCGCGCTAGTTGACGCAACTTCTTGTGTGGAAATCAATATTTTAGGAAATATCGGCATGATAGGTCGAGGGGGCAACTTTCTGCAATCTATCATATGATTCTCGGCCTTGACAGTGACACTATAAGCATCTAGTAGAGTAGCTCCTCCTAAAGACTTGATCATCATGAAAATGTCAAAATTGATGGACTTTAGATAAAATATGAATTCCAACTCAGGAGTCGGGCATATAGTAATAGGAATCATCTACCAATTTGTGTGAAATCAAGCATTAAAATTCGTCAAAGCCTCCTAGGGGGATCATTTTATGACAGATAGTTGATAATACAGTGAAGAACGATCTCTATCATTTGAGAACCTCTCATAGAACGGATCTCTGAGCTTGTCCCAGGTGTGAATAGTATTAGGTGATAGTGTTTGATACCAATCCAATGGTTTTCCTTTAAAATACATGGTGAGAAGCTTCAGAGCTACATTTTGCGCTGTAAGCCCATGTACCAGACACACATCTACCACATCCTGCAAATGTTCTACTAATTTTCTTGATCCATCTTCGATAAATTTTGGTATAGCTTTCATGGTTGAAATTGGGATAGCACCCCAGACAACAAGTGCTACTAGGGCTGCTAGGGGACTTCTGGTGTCTCATTCCATGTAATTTTTGTTGGTAGCTAGCAACATGGTGAGAGGAATGGGTGGCAGGAATAGAACGGTTACCAACTGATTTGCGACTCAGACTACTCCTAGTGGAGGTACTAGTAAACTGAGGTTGCCTGTGGTTTGGGATCTAGTTATAGGCTGATGGTTCATACACCCTTCTTAAATGCAATTTCATTTAAGCTCATTCCCACTGGGCGTGCCAAAAAAAATAACAAACTATTGACACCAAAATTTGATGAGGTAATAGTGTCTTATGGGAAACTCAGTTTATGGGGTACATTTTGTGCTAAACTGAGTGACCTCCAAGTTTTTAGAGTAGCCAACTTCTTCTGCAATGGGGGTTTGAAATGGAAAAGGAAATAAATATAATAAAATAAAGTCTAACCTAAGGCGATGCACCAAGAATTAATGATAGGCATGATAAATCACAAATCTAAGGGCTTGAATGGTGTTGTGGTGTTCCAGAACATCAGAAACTTAAGATTACAACATAGACAATCCATTCATTGACATAAAATAATATTGCATACATTCTTACTACCAAGAAGAGTCATTAGACATGGTCTAGGTTAGCAAATTTGCATTCAACATATATAGAAGTTCTTAAATGAAATGTCCAAACAATAAAAGTACAGTTTATAGTTTGATCAAATAGCATGAAAAATAGAAAGGTCAAACAATTGGCACAGTCTGAGAGTTTTTTGCAATAAAATAAAACAACAATAAAGGCTTGGCGTCTTTTTACTAAAACCAATATTTTCCTTCCAAATTCTAGACCCTTTTCTCACAACTGAGAAAAGTATATATAGAAGGAAAAGTTCCCACCAGCTCAGAGAGTAGCAACATAAATGATTTTGCAATCCCTTGGCAATGATGCAAGAATCAAAATATTCCCAAAGCTATTGCAACAAAATCAATCTGGAACCAAGCATCTAGTCACTCCAGGAATAAGTGCGTCCTCTACAAATGATAGCAGTGATCTCGACAAGGCCCAATTAGACAAGTGTCACCCTCCTATGCAAATGATTATGACATGTAGTGGCCAATAGCATCATTCGATTCATCTAGTCAATCGCCCAAATACGAGATTTGTTGGCTAGGCACATGGCAACCTTTCACTGCCTGTATGAACCCTTTTCTTTCACTACTGAGGACTTGCGTTAATGCTACATGTGTCAAATGGGCCGAGCACTTCATAAAAAATGGAGGGAACAATTACTAGCCAGGCACAAAAGAGACGCATGGAAGTGTTTCACTGCTCACGGTTGCTACTTCATCTCTATAGGAAATTTTTTGTGAATAGCGAGCACGCAACAAGTGTACACCGCAGATAGAAAATGTGGGGTCTACCAAAACCTTTTAGGAATAAGCGCTTCGTGGCACCTAAGCCGAGCCTGATGAGGCAGCAAGAAAACATGATCAAAAGTATCCCACAGCCACAACACGTGGAAGCATAGCGGAGTTTCCTCGAATGCGAAGGAATGCAAAGACTCAGGGTTGTAAGGAGTAGACACGTGGAGTGGCAAAGCAAAACCTAGATAAAAGGTCGAGCTGACTTTGCGATGCATAGGCCGACGCATAGATGAAAAATACACCCGAAGGGAGCTAGTTAAATATTTATTAATAGTAGTTATCCAAATAATATTGTTAGCCTCAATTTAGATCATTGAATAAAGCAAGACAAATGTATTTCATCTTTAGTCCATTATGATAACAAATCATTTTATCTATATTTTAGAAGGACTTGATATAAACTTATAGTTGCTCTGATTGTTTGACAACTGTGTTGGCTAATATAAAAATAGCTTTAATAGTTATATCTTAGTTTAATAACTCTTAATTTGTTTGACACCTACACCATATTCTTATTGACAGTTGAGGATCACCCTTAGTTCCTTTGAGACCTCATAACAAATTGTGCCACTATTAAACCAAAAGGGGTTCCATACTGAAAGGTACATGGTTCACGCAAGCCAATCTCTACACAAAATCCCTTTTAGTTTTCATCATGAAAATAATAGGAAAAATAAAACCACCATATAATAAAGTTTTAGGACTCAATTAAAATAGACACAAAAATTCAATTTTCACAGTGGAAAAACCACGTTAATAAAAAACATATCCGTAAAAATTATTGCTCATATAATTAGAACTAAAGATTTGTACACAATAAACACCCAATTTTAGTTTTCATTCTAAAAAAACTAGCCAAAGTAAGACCATCTACATAGAAATAAAAGGCACTCATATAATTAAAACTACACACCTCAATCCCATATATAATCAAATTTAGTTTCCTAGTATAAAAAAAAGTAACCAAAATAAAATAACTAATATAGACATGAAAACCCACTATATAATGAATAAACCACAAACTTGAAGCTAATGAACACCCAATTTCTATTCCAACCATAAAAAAACTAGCCAACACAAAATCATCGACATAGAAACAAAAACCATCAATATAATTAGACTCGAAGAGCACAAACCAATAATATCTCAATTTCAAAGTTTTATTTTAATTTTATAAGGTGTTTTAAGTCCCCCTAGCCTTAGTAAGTTTAAACCACCTAGACGAGGACAATTGGGCCCAATTTTAGTTTTCCATTAAAGTTGAGCTACCTAGAGAATAGTTTTCTCTTTTGATCTATCACCAAAGATATGCATGATGTATCCCTTTGAATCAAACCCTAAACCATGAAAAAAAACCATGGAAAAATCAAACCCTTAAAAACAGAGGGATACCACAAGTTAATAATCAATATTAAGCATCTGAAAACATTGAATTTTTAGGGCTACTCAATTCTTAATTCAAGAAAAAATTATTACAACCTTTTGAAGAAAAATATTGGTTGTGAGTTAAAATTGTTTTCATGCACCTACTTGTGTAATCAACTAGCTACTCATTTTCCTTCCTTTGCCTCGCTTTCACTTGCTTCGACCTCAATTGTTGTTGATGACAATGACTTTCACCTCTACTCTTACAATCACCTCACATGAATGTTTGTCAAAATATCTTCAGCCAACCTCTTCACTAACTTTGGAGGAGGGAAAAAACTAGGGTTTTGATCGAAAGTATGCTTTGAATGAAGCACGTTGAGAAATCCTTTTCGAAAGTCATAAATTTGAGGGATGTTCATTTGAAAACCCCCTTTGATCGAAGGGGGTTGTGTTCAATCGAACCCCCTTCGTTAGAACCCCCCCTTCTAATGAAGGGTATTCCTAAAAATTTTACACTATAAAAATGATTTTGTTCATTCAAATAATTGTAACCCACTATTGTGGGATCACCCAATATGAGTTAGGACTTGAAAAATAGGTAGTAGCCTAAACCCTAGGTGTTGTATATTGTAACAAGGGATTTCACATCCAAGATATTTAACTAAACCAATCATAATAACAACCTTAGTTAATAAACACATATGAATGTGAATCTATTGAAAGATTGAAAGAAACTATATGTGTTTAACTAGAGAAATACTAAAAATTTGCTAATCTGAAGAGATTTTTTATGTAATATTAATGTTATATTATGACTAGGAAGGTCAAGAAATCATTTTGATCTTACTAGGTTTGCTTAAGTTTTAATCTTGAGAGTACTTTCTCCCAATGGTTATGGCTAAAGATTCAAACAAGTGGTTGTAATAAAGACTTGGGTATTTACATAAAAATAAATTGAGTGTTTGAGTCAGAAATAACTAACAACCTAGATGAGTTGTTGACTTAATGAATCTTCAAATTTTGAGAAAGGATTATGTAATTAATTCAAACATTGGACATATAAAACTATACTACAAAGAAGGTAACTTCACTGTAATATTTTTTTATGATGAGCATTTTGTCGGTTCTTTTAGTTGTGAGCAAGTGAGTCTAGTCAAAGTCAGTGGGTAATCAGTAACAACTATTTGTGCACCTAATGGGAGAGTAGATACTCTCATGGTTGATACGAAGGACTTGAATAAGTGTTTACAACCAAGTTCCAAGACATTATGAGAACATAACTTGGGTATTCAAGGTCTATAGTAGTCAAGTCATTTGTTGACTTAGCAAGTAAGGACTTGAACAAGTGGTAGTTTCCAAGACCTAAGTTCTTACGTGAACATAACATGGGTGTTCAAAGTCAGGAAACTTTAGCCAATCTAGATGAATTATGACTTTATCACTTTTTAAATGAAAAATTGTATGATAAATTAACCATTGATCAAACAATAGGTTTGAGATGATTCAAGGTCGGATAAGGTTCTCCAAGTTGAGTAGAGTTGGTGAAAAAATGATTTTGCTTGTAAGTAGTGGTTGAATGTATTTCAAATACTTTAGCCAAAGTGAGTGTAATGGTATCTACTTGCACTTTTTGGTTCACTGTGTTCCCAATACTTAACTAATTAGAGTTATCATTCATAGTTGGAAGGTATCCATAATTATTTGATAGTATTGGTTAATTAGGGAACAACACTACACTAGAGCTCATAGGGAAAAACTAGAGCGTTCTTAACTATACTCTTCATTGAAGGGTAGGGCCACTTCTAGTTAGGAAGGTGTGTGTGGGAATAACTATCTATGGTTGGAGGTAAATCACTAGGGTGATGCTCTCATTCTTTCAAATGGAATGTCAAGTCTTGAAAGACAAAAAGTATCTAGACACAGGATCTTTGACCTTGTTCCTTAAAAGTTAATGTTATATCCTAATTATATGCAATATTTCATGTCGAAAAGTAAAAGAAAAATTTTGATTACTCTTTTTAATTAAAAAAAAAACTAAGTTGTTATGAAATATTTATATATATTCAGTTATGCAGTGGCAATTTCAATTATCGAAAGAAATTGTTTTATATCCTATATTTATGGAGTGGTTTAATTTACTTCATGGTTAAAATACCTAGTAGTTTCCTTGTTAAAAATATGTGGTTGTTACAAACATTTTGTCTATTTAAAATAATGGAAATTATAGTCCATATCTTTCATAGCAATTATATTAGAGATAAATTTCATTGTAGTGTGGCAATCAACAAATATCAATTTGCTTACTATTAGAACCTCACATCACTAACCCATATTTGCATAAATGTTTGAGAGAAAAACATATAAGTCACAACATTTTCAGGATCCAAATAAAAGACAATGTCACTATAAATACTCCTAAACATGTATTTGTATGTGATATGTGGGCACCAAGAAAACACATCCACACAACTATGACAAGTTTAATTGGCATCTTAATAAGACAATTTATGGTATCCTCAAGAGTATGAGCATAGAAAGGAAGCTCAACCATGCACACAATGATCAATTGCAGGTGTAATGCAATAAGAATTATTTGTATGATTGAAATATGTATAACCCTCATCCACTAAAGCTGAATATTTGCATGCATGTAAAACACAAAAAAAACATATAATGTTAGGATATGTTCCCAAATGCTTCATGAATTCATATATTTTGAGGCCATCTTCACAAAATCCATTTTGTGAATATCTTGCAAACATCTCATTCTATGAAACCGCATTCTTTGAAGCATTTCACTAAATAATTCATGTGCCTTGTCAATGCTTTCATTTTTAACCAATTTCGTTTTCTTAAAGTTTCTAAATCTTTATCAAGAAATCCATTTTGTTCATATACTACAACCATGGCATTCCATGAGACCAAATTTCTTTGAGGCACATTGTTAAACAGTTCGCCTACCTTGTGTATGCTTCCACACTTTGCATACATGTCTATCAGAGCGGTTGTAACTACTACATCTGACCTCTGTCCTTTATGCTTTGATGGATGTCCATACCTTGTTCCAAAGCTCCCATTTGGCACAGGCTGCGAGGAACACTGGCAAAGGTTGTCGAATCTGGCATTACACCTGCTAATTGTATTTTCTTGAAAGTTTCTAAAGCCTTCCTAACAAATCCACTTTGTGAATATTCTACAATCAAGGCATTCCATAAGAAAAAAATTATTTGAAGATATAATGTCAAGCAATTCAAGTGCCTTGTCTATGCTTCCACATTTTGCATACATGTCTACTAGGGTAGTTGTAGCTACAACCTCTGACAATATTCCCCTTTCCTTTATCTTGCAATGGATGCCCATACCCCATTCCAAAGCTCCCATTTTGGCACGAGAAGGGAGGATGCTAGAAAAGATTGTGGAGTCGAGCTTTACACCTATGAGTTAAATTTTGTATTCATTTTTAACAAATGCATTGTGTGCATATCCTACAATCAAAGCATTCCACGAGACCACATTTCCTTGAGGCATCCTATCGAACAGTTGACAAGCTTCCACATATCTGAATAATCCCTGTGTGCGGGAAAATAAAAACTGATAGAGTTAGAAACCTATTTGGTGCATATGATAAAAAGGTGAGAGTGTAGCGCAAGAGCTTTACCAGCATCACCAAAACTTGGGCAGGAGAAACAATTTAAAAACATTGAACTTACAGGCATCTACTAAACTACATGGATTAATGGGCAAACAAGAATAGCCAACAAAAGTGGGACGAGTTAAGAGGGGGCAAACATTTGATTGTATTTATTAATTAATTAAAAATAAAGATACAATGTATTGTATCTTTATTCTTACTTAATTAATAAATCTGGTCAAATGTTCGTTTTGAGGGTTGTATAGACAATTTTTTAAGAGGGTCCCACAACAGTTGTCTAAGTAGTCAGTTGTGTATGTGGTGTTTAAGTCAGACTTAAATTGATATATATTATTACAAATTAAAATATAATTTATTTATAATAATTTTTTATAATTTGCTAATAATTTAAAATACATATAATTTAATAAAAATATAAGTCTAATAAATTTTAAAATTAGAATGTATGTTTTCAGATTAAACTGTGTATTATTTTTCAATGACTTTCCAATCGCACTAAGTGATCCATGAGTGAGAGGACAATCATTGAATGTGATTTGAAAGATAGATTCAAAAATATATACACAATTTAATTTAAAAACATACATTCTATTTTTATAGAATGTCAGAAACTATACCTACTAATTTTTAAAAAATTTATATAAAATATAAAATTAAAAAGTCACACAAACCATTCAATTTCAGACCTGTTGACACTTAGACAGTCATTCTCAAAATTTCTATCAATGGTCTGGACATTAGACAGTGAAGAGAAAACAGCTGTCATGCAACAACTTTTATGAAGGAAGAAAAGATCAAAGAAAACAACATTTGTGAAGAAGAATGAAATTTACATGATAGAAAACAATTTAATCTGTACTATAATGCTTTTCAGTCATTTTCAAAAAATCTATCACCGACTTTTGAAATCAGTCGGTGAGAATGGAAATAAAGTTTTTTCGGCAACGATTTCAATACAACGGATGATTTACGTTCTCTAATTTACTGTCATTTTCAGTGGGGTAGGGCAAGGAATACGCACAGAGAAGGCACATGGCAAGTTTAAAGTCTGTACAACAAAAGAAAGTAACCGCACAGAATACCTATTTATGAACTAATGAGCGGTAGAGGTATATTTACGTCAATGTCGTGACGTTGCATTTAATTAATCTTGTTCTTCACTTCATTCGGCCACAGAAAGTTGTGGAAAATGGATATCTCACTTCCCTAATAATTCGGCGCTTGTCAATCACGTCAAACAAAAATGAGTCCTGTCGCTGGTTAATCACGTCAAAGAAAATTAAGTATTCCCGCTTGTCGATCAAATTTGAGTTGTGGAAAATCGGAAGAAAGTTGTGGAAAATGGAATAACTGTGTCATCTCTGGTCAATCACGCGGAAGAAAACTGAGACACTGTTTTCGCATTTCACACATTCATATTTAGAAATTGTAGAAAATCGGTGCGAGGAAGAAGTGGGGATTCGGGGAAAGTGGAAAGTGTTTGCCGTGCATTTTTCATCTTGGAAAGATATTGTTTTACTTTATATCTTTAGTAACAAGCAATCACACCTTGGTGTGCAATGGGTATGTCGAAGAGTTGTGGAAAGTCAATTAAGAAAATTTATGGTCTAATTTTTGTATACATTTGTGCAATACATGAGGTTATTTGGTAGGTCATTTAGAAAATGATTTTGTGTAACAAAGGTAGTGATAGCGTCAAATCAACTATGCATCCGCTTATAAGGTTCCAAACATGATTGAAACAAAACGTTCGAATCAAAAGATAATTAGGTTCCATTATGAACATGCTCATGTTATTTTTGCAATAGGGAGAAATAGGGAGAGGGATAGAAAGGGGGAGATAGGGATAGAAAGATGAAGAGATAGAGAGAGAGAGAGGGGTAAGGAGATAGGGATAGAGAGGAAGATGGATATGGAGGAGATAGAGAGAGATAGGTAGAGGAGGGGGGCGAGAGGGAGATATAAAGAAATATGGTGACTAAGACAAGCATTAGAGAGTGAGGTATAGAGAGAAAGATAGAGAGGGGGGAAGATAAAGATAGAGATAGGGAGTGTGTGTGTGTGTGTGTGTATAGCGGCAGTGTTATCTCTCTCCCTTTATCTTCTCATATATATCTCTATCTTAATTAACCATTTTCCTAATTAACCTTCCACAAATATTTCACCTAAATTAATTATTTTTTAATAATTAAATTTAATCAATTATAATTATATAAATTGAAAGTACAATTAAATAATCCATAGACACATTGTTTCAAGTTAGTATGCTTACATGAACCAAATCATGATAATTTGTAAGGAACAACTTATTAATTACTCGTACAAAGAGTTTAGGTCTCCAATAGACCATGCAAAAGATGCTCTTGTTCACGCAAATCCAATTCTTTGAATGCGAAAGCCTACTAAATATACATCTAAATCAATGTCAAATAACCTCAAACAACTTCCATACAAACCAAAAAGTTCAATCCGGCCACCAACCAAATCCACATACTATTTGAACACACCACAGAGTTTCCATTGTTATGGTGATAAGCCTTCCACATTGTTTCCCACTACCCTATACTGTGAAAGGAGACAATGAGTATTATAAACACACCACAAAACAAACCCAAAATTACTAATACATAACTTCACTAATTAAATAAATTAATAAATTCTAATAATAGAAAATAACACTTGTTAAGTCTAATTAAAAAAAATCCAAAGTCCATTGTAATTGTTAAGTTGATCTAATATTTAAAAACCAAAAAGCCAAGCGAACATACATTTTTGTCCCACATCAATAATTTTTTGACATCGTAATAATGACACTTATTTTCTCTCTTCATTTGTGACCTCGCCACTAATAGTTCGGTGAGCATAAAATGACAATATGACTTTTCTACGAAGCAAATTTATTTAGGTTAACCTTTTCTATAAAAAAATATTAGATTAATAATACTTATTATTAATATTATAAAAAATAAATATTTCAATTAAAATTTAATATATATTAACTATTTAAAATATAAGATTAAAACCAAAAAAAAAATAAAAAACAAATACATTTATAAAAATAGAATTTGATATTAAAGAATAAATAAAATGAAATGATTATTTAGAAAACAAATGTAAATATTATAGAAATATATATAGATTGGTGAGACTATAATTATCCTTGAGTAGAAAGAAGAAAATTATATTTGAATTAATACTTAATCATTACCTACCACTATTTGGGCCAAATCTAAAACTAGATTTTACTTCCTATGTGAAAGGACATTCACTTGCATTGATGAGGCAAGTGTGTTAGTATGCATATCTTAAATTTTAAAAGCTTGAGGTTGAATTATCTACAAACATTATTGCATTTGTATATTCTATCTAGATAGCCTGGCTCTAATGTTGGCTATGCTTTATGCTTTTCCAGTAGATTAGATAGTTGGATTTGTATGAGTCTTTATTATACATGGCATAATTTTTTTTTGATAAATATCCATAAAGTACAACCAAAGGTAATTTTGAAATCTCAATAAGGATAACCAACATAACCAAATGTTGTGAACATCTAAAGCGAGTGAAACGCATAAAAGCTAACTTCATAGAAAGGTGAGCTAAGCAAACTTTAAAATAATCCTCTCCTATTGGCAATCACACAATAAGAATTTTGGAAGATTGCATCCCATATAGTACATCATTTAGACCTCCTCGATGACAAATACAATCATAAAAAATATTTTCTACAACACTCATTCAATTGATAGGCAAATATATGCATTGATTCACATTACATTACCGAAAGATAGCACAAAATCAACAAATCTTTAAAATAAATTGTAAACCTCCAAATCCTTTTTTTATTGGTTTACTATCTTATGTGTTATAGGTCAAGGGAAGATTGAATCACAAACACAAGGGCCTTTACAACAATATTCATGAAATTAAGTGGAACAACAGAAAGGGTTATGATTTCGTAAATGATATTTTGAACCCTAAATGGATCGGTTGTAGTAGGATTTAGGATAGGTGTGAGCTCTGTGAGTAATTTAAATGTGGTCATTACAAGAAACTTAAGCCCGTCATTCATTCCAAAGGGTAAAAGCTTGCGCCAAGAGGGTGCCATGATAATCCAACAATATTGCCACCCAAAATCCTAAGTTTTCAAGTATTTTCCATCACATTCAAAACAAAATAGAAGAAAAGTGTTGCATAAGAAAATATTAAAAAATTTAAACCCCAATCAAAAAAATTCAAATCATAGAATTTCAAACTATATGATTTCAAATCCTGTAATTTTAAACCCTAACAAAATGAAACCATAAGAAATAGAGGGATACTACATGTCGATGCACCCAAGTTATGTACGCATACTTAATTAGGCATCTGAAACTATCAGGGTTTTGGGGCTACTCGATTCTTGAGCTTGAAACTTGAGATTGTTGCAACCTTTTAAGAATAAATTATTAGTTGTGAGTTAAAGTTTATTTTCAAGTGTGGGGTGAGGAATGTTTCAACTACCCAAAAAAAATTCGTAGTGTGAGAAAACTTTCCGTTCATTTAAAAAATAACAAAAAAATTGTTTTAGAGTCAAGTACAAATTTGAAAAAAGGAAAATTCACTAAAACTATATAAGTGACTTACCTCAAGATCATAAACAAATTGTCTCATGCTTGTTGTGCATGTTTTGCACACACACCCCGCCGTAGGCAGGGACCCCCTTTTTTTTGCTCTCGACATGCTGCTTTGCTCCTGTCTTGTTTTGTGTGCCCCGTTTCCAAGCCCAAATTGGTCATGTGCCTTCAAATGATCAAATCCCCTACCCAAATTCACCTGCTTAGGGTATTCAAATGTGCGGAGAAATAAACTCCCCCATCCCCTTTCTGCCTTTTGTCTTGCTTTGGTTGTTTCGGAAATGTCCGTGGACCCCTGTCGGTCCAGTTTCCACCTTTTTGGCTTTGGGGACAACTTTTTGGTGGATTTGGGATGTGTTTGGGATGTTTCAATGAACTGCCAAGGTTTCGTCAACGTTCCGTTAAGTTTCGATGCTTTCGGAACTTTGCCTCCAGAATTCCCTTCCTCCTTGGCTGTTTGGAAACATCTGCGGGCCCCCGTCGCTCCCGTTTCCTCAATTTTGACTTTGGGAGCAATCTTTTTTGTATCAGGGATGTGTTTGATGTGTTTAAATGAACTGCCAAGGTTTTGTCAAAGTTTGGTTAAGTTTCGG
>VDFB02180980.1:0-12265 GCA_007258455.2 Sequoia sempervirens | reverse complement strand
AACCCCAACCACCCATCTCAACTAATGGTTAACAAGCACTGGGCTTTTGACTTCATGAGATTTCACAATTTTTTTAAGATTTCCAGATGGTGGTTGTTTCATTGGTTGAAGTGGTGGTTGCTTCATTAGTGTGAGTGGTTTAGATTACAAAAATCTTATTTTGGTGTTTGAAACAAATCTTAGATTACATTCATTCAAATCTTCTATTTAATTTTTTTTTTTAATATTTATATATTAAATATTTGAAATATATATATTAAAAAATAATTCATATAATAATGTTAATAAGTGTAGTATAGTGATTTAGTCTTTGATATTATATAATATTTGAGAATATTTTTTAATGCTATCAGATTTTTCACAATTCGTATCATCAAATTTTGTAGTTCTTTTGGATTTGATTGTGTGCCAATTTTTTATTCAATGTTTTGGATCACACTCTCTGATCCAAAACATTGACTCAAAAAGTGTCACACAATCAAATCCATAAATCTACAAAATTTATCAATATTTTTAAGTTAATTTATGTGTTGATAATTTAGTTAAATTATATATTTTAAAGTTTTAATGATCAAATTGAGTTGTAAAATTTTTAGATAAAATCTTCTATGATAATTATTATTAAATTGTTTTTTATTAGATATTACATTATTCTCCATAACAATCAAAATATTTATTAGGTGTTGCATTATCTTCAATAATAATAAAATATTATATAATTATTTGAAATCTAAATAGATATATGTTTCATAAATGAATCATATTTGTAAATATAATATTATTATATATTATAAATATTATGGAATATAGAAATCTTTAATAATTTATTTTAAAAATATATTTATTGATATAAAACATAAAGAGTACAAAGAATACATTTTCAAACAAGGAATACAATATGATAGAGTACAAAATCATCAAAGAACCAAAGGCAACAAGAACTTCCACAAATGTTCACTATCATTGTTTATCTTATTTCTTTTTTGTCTTTATTGTTGATTCAAAGTGGCTTGTTTGTTAGTAAGTATGTTCTTAGGAGCCCCTTTAGATCTATTTTTTGCATTTTTCTTCCTTCCTTTAACTTTTAGACTAATGACAAGGGAAGTAAAATAATCTTTATTTTTCATCTTTATCATCTTCTACAGTGAATGTTTCCTTCCCTAATATTTTGGGCTAATCTTGAATTACCGACTCTTTTGAAACCAACCACCTTGTTAGAAAAATTCTCCTTAGAAGCCTCTAATTTTTTCATAAGATCCACCTCCGAGAACAAGGTTGAAAAGGAGTTGGAAGAAGAAGATTTTTTCTAAAAATTATCATATTTTTTTATCTATACATTTTATTTTCTATTTGATTTCATAAAATCTATTTTTAACCTTTTGTAGATTAATGTTAACAATATTTCACATAAAATTTTATATTATTTTTAAAATTAGAAAAAATTCAACTTATGATAAATGCTTAAAACAATCATTATGCTTTGTTAGAATACAAATATAATTCTTAAGTGAATAAAACAACTCCTAAATAAATGCAAATGGCTCTTCAAATAAAAATAAAGTAAACAATGTAAATAAAATAAAATAAAATAAAATATTTTTTAGTAAATAAATGAATTCTTTAGTGTTTTTAGATAGATGTATTTAAGATAGCTATAATTACTAGTAGTACAATACATGTAGTATTTATAACAATGAGGATGATGACAAAATTTGACATTAAATTTTATATCAATTTTTTTTTTAAATAAATAAATAATAAACAACTTGACATTTGTCATGTCTTGTAAATAGAAATTATAGATAATAATTTCTAAAAGTTAACAATTAATGAATGTTTCATGTCTTGTAAATATAAAAAGTAGAGACAAAGATGTAAAAAGTGAACTAATAATTAATGTTAGACATATGTCACTTATATGTTAACTTTAAAAAGTAATAATTAATATTTTATAGATCTATGTGTGGCTTTAATAAGAACTCAAATATTTAATCAATAATATTTTACATAAATAATATTTTTCAATCTTCATTCAAATGTGCATATTAGTATTTGAAAAAAAATATAGACATTGATTTAAAAATACTTATTTTGAAGTGGTTGGGAAGTGACATTATTAATAACTAATTAAACCCTATTATCAAGGACTAATAATTGTAAAAATAATTTTCACGTAAAATTTTGATTAGCCTTCTTCATAATCTTTTAATTATGAGTTTGATCCTCCTTATAAATTAAAGAAAAGAAACAAATCTTTAAGAAAGCATTTTATACCAAATACTCTCTACAAAATAATCATAAAAAATAAAATAATATTAGATTTATTTATATTAGTAGATAGCATTTTATACCAATAATCTTTATACTAGGAAAGCAAAGTAAAAATGGTGCATCCTTTCCTTACAATTATTTTATTTTCTTTCATGAGACAACATTTATAGATTTCTAGTATTGTAAACTGCACATCGATACCACATTTTTGCATGCACACTAAGCTTATTATGATAAGGACACATTCACATCCTTGGCATAAGAGTGAAGCACTAGTAGCTAAAATATGAACAAGAAAGATGGTAGGTATATGAAATGGATTTAAATAAATATATCATCTCATATAAATATTACATTCATGTAAAGTCTCTGATAATAATTCAAAATATTTAGTCAATGGTGAAATTCAATGAATTTATTTGTGAAAATATCTTAATTGTGTAAGAGATAATTATCTCTTCCACACGATCAATTCTTGTTGTGTGCAAGGCATATGATTCCCTAAATTTTGATGAGGTTAGGATTATATCCCAAGTGAATTTGGCAAAATAGATGCTCGCTAATCCTTAGCTCTTAATTGAAAAAGCTTAATTATTCATCTATCTTTGACTTATGCTCTCAATACCAATGAGCTACCAAAATATTTTACAAATTATTTATCCTCTCATTAAAATATGTTAATTAACAAATGTGCAAGTTCAAATACAAAGAATAACTATTAGCATTGTTAGAAGAAAATTAATTTATTTTATTAGCTAGAAAGTACAATGAATAATAAGTAATTGTCGTTATTCCATCACAATAGTCACTTGCTAGGATAGGGACTAAGAAATAATAATTAAATAATAGAGTTTGAGATGGATTGTGATATAAACATATTTATAAAAATAATAAATATATACTTAGCTCTAAGTTTGTTGCCAAATATCTTGTAATATATCGATAGCATTTAGGGGTTCATCAATGTGCTTTGCGCTTGGATTTTTATTAGATGACTATTGTCAAATTGATAAATTCACTATGAATTTCTTTATGCCATAATTGTGGGTGTATTTAAATTATATTTGTGTTTGTAGATTTGATCTCTATACATGAAAATTGGCATAGATATTAAATTTTTTACCCAAGCTCATTAAATTGTGTCAATTAAAAAATATGTAAGTTCAAATTCAAAAAATAAATATTAGCATTGTTAGAAGAAAATAATTATTTTTATTAGCTAGAAAGTATAATGAGTAATAACTAATTGTCACTAATATATCACAATAGTTGCTAGCACAAGGACTAATAAGTAATAATAAATGAATTATATTAGATAACAAACTTTGAGACATATTATGTCACATAAATATATTCATTATTGTTTAAAAATAATAATAAATAAAATAAATATATTTATATCTAAGTTTGTTGCCAAATATCTTGTAAGATCTATAGCATTTAGAGATTCATCAATATGCTTTATTCTTGAAGTTTTGTTAGATGACTATTGTCAAACTGATAATTCATTGTGTCTTTCCCTATGACTTTTTATAGATGAATAAATGATATTTGTGTTTGTATATTTGATCTATTTGATTGGTACCTACAAATTTTACCCTAATATCAACAACCTTATGTACCTACAAATATATATTAAATTGATGTTTATTCTTACAATGGAAGATTAATGGCATTGGTGAACACCTTTTGGACATTTTCATGTAAGGATCTTTTCCTTTTAGACAATGATTGTTGATCGATTCAAGGATTTTGATCAAATTTTAAATGTCACATCTCATTGGCTTCATAATATTTTAGTTATGAGTTGGGTCCTCCTAAGAAATTACAAAATTACCAAATCCTTAAGAAATCATTTTACAACAAATACTCTCTATAAAGAAAATCATAAAAAAAAATTATATTAGAAAAGATATCATTTTATATACTTGTGGGTGATCCCATAATAGTGGTTTAATTTTGTGGCTTGGACGAAATTATTATTTTTTTAACTAAATCTTCATTTGGGCTTATAGTAGCTAAACTATGAGGAATTTGAAGATGGTGCAAACTAGAGTCTCATCATCAAATTTTTGTCTGTAGATTCTAAAAATATTTTTTCAATTTTTGGAATCAGAATTGAACTTCTTTTTTCCATCTCCACAATTTTTTTCTTGACTTTCTTATTTTTTAAAGTGGCCTTTGCAAGTATAACACATAACTTTTTTCCATGAAGGATAAAATTATAATTCTTTAAGAATTTAGATTTGTAACTCTGATATCTAGTGCTTCCCACTTGGTTAGGTTTTTATTGATATTTTTCCTTAATCAAGTTTCAAAGTCAAACAAATTACAATTCGGACACATGTGACTAGTATATTCGCATTAACTTTTTTTGTATATAGCCAAAATTTTATTTTTATTTTTTTGTTGGATCAGGACTTACCAATATCTGGTTACTCTATTTTCAATTTTTTTTGATAATCTTCTATTTTCCACATGTGAAGAACAAATAAATTCATTTTCGATAGAAAAACCTATGTTTAATAAAACTTAAAAAACAAATATAACAAAACCAAAACATATTAAAATTATATTCATTGGATAGCTTGTTCTGAGGAATACCATAATCATTTCAAATAAATTTTTAAATGAATTCATTTTCAAGCCCAAAAGCTAAATCAAAAGTGATTTTTTTTTATCGACATTTGATAGGTGTAAAGGAGACGCATTCATAGGTATGGTTTAAAACTAGCGAGATTCTATCCAAGGGGGTTTGATCTAAGGTGATTTGATCAAGCCCTCTTTAATTGGAATCCTTAAAATGGAACTTTTTAAGGCTTAAATCATTATATTTTCTAAAAATATGTGATTTCGGCTAAAATTTGTTCCTCTCAGGAATTGTAAACCACTATTATAATGACACCCTTGTGTTACAAAATGAAAGTATATATTATGTATCATTTCCTCATTTGTAATTATTTATTTCCCTTTCATAAGTAATTATGTATTTCCCTTTCATAAGAAAATATTTATAGATTCTTAGTATCATGCATTGCATACTAGTAGTACATTTGTTTAATGTGTGCACACTAAGATTATCATGACAAGGACACATTCATATCCTTGGACTAAAAGTAGAGCACCACTAATTAAAACATGAAAATAAAATATAGTTTTAACCATACGGAGAGTGCACATATTACTTTGGTAGGCATATGAAATAAATAAATAAATATAATTTACTATGAGGTAGTCATCTCACCTAGACAATATTACATTTATGTGAAGGATTTAATAAAATATCAAAATGTTTAGTTAATAATGAAATTCAAATAATTGATTTTTTAAATGTATTAATTATCCATCATGGATCAAGTCTTGTTGAGTGTAAGGTTCATGATACCTTAAAAATGGATGAGGCTAGGATTTACTCCAAGTGACTTTGGCTTTTAGTTAAAAGAGTTCAATTATTCATGTGTCTTTGAATTTTTCTCTCAATATCAACAAGTTGAAAATGATTTTAGAAATTGTTTATCCTCTCATTAAAATGTGTTAATTAACAAATGTACAAGTTCATATTCAAATAATAAAAATTAGCATTGTTAGAAGAACAATAATTAATTTTATTAGCTAGAAAATGCAATGAATAATTACCGGTTGTCACTAAATCATCATAATAGTTACCTACTAGGGTAGGGACTAATAAGTAATAATAAATGAATTGCCTTAGATAATAGAGTTGAGACATATCATATTACATAAATATATTCATGGTTTTAAAAATTAATAAATAAATGCACTTATCTCTAATTTTGATGCCAAATATATTGTATTATTTACCATTTGGAGATTTACCAATATGCTTTGTAGTTAGGATTTCATTAGATGACTATTATCAAACTGATAAATTCAATGCAAAAATGATATCCATGTTTTTATATTTGATCTATATCCATGATAATTGACCTCAACCTACAATTTTAACCCTAATATTTACGTCATGTACCTACAAATATAGACTAGCTCAATTTCTATTCTTGCAATGAAAATTTGAAGACATTGATTATCACATTTTGGGCTCTTGTTATGCAAGGATCTTCACTTTAGAAAATTATTTTTGATTGATTCAAGGTTTTGATAAAATTTGGAAGATAACATGAAATGAATGTAAATGACATAAATATGATAAGGGTGACTTAGATATTAATACTTCAAAATTAAATTTGAAAAAATTATAAAAGGTGATTGATCCATAAACCATTGGATTGATAACCCTAGTGATGCATCATCAATAGATATCTAAAAATAGCTATAATCCTAGGTTTCTCAATACCATTATCCTAATAATTAAATAACTTTGAATATTATTATCAAATTTAAAATAACAAAAGGAATTTATGTAGTAATAAAATAGAGCACAAAATAAATAACACCAATATTCCTATAGAGAAAAACCAATTGGTAAAAAATATCCAAGGGTACATGTAATTAGCATCCCATTACTAGTTTTAGTATTGTTACAAGAGATATAATTCCAACAATAACTTACACATAGATACCTTTCTATAGGAAAACTCATATATATTTATTCTACTATAGTTTAACAAAAACCTTGCAACTCTCTCTCCCTCAATTATACATAAATCTATATGAGATTATATTCTAGAGTAACCATTTTGTAATACTTTTCCACTAATTTTTTTCTTTATTTCTAACCATTCATTATTGAAGGATATTTTTTTAGCATTCCCCCCATTATTCTTCCAACTTCATTATTAGTGTTGGATGGTTGCCATTGGTGGTAACTACCATGCATGCAAACACCAATGTGCTAAAGAGAATAGTTCCCAAAATATAATACAAAAAGTGAAGACCATGTTGAACATCCTTTCAATTTGGATAAGATACCAATAAAAGAAGAACTACTATTGTGAACAAAGAAGAGGAATAGTTCAACCAAAGGAAAAAATCAAGCACTACCCTAACTAATGAATATTATTGAAAATAAGTATTGTATGTATGACTAATATAAACATAGAGATACTCCTTGCAATAGCTCAAAGTTGTTCAAATCACCCCTTCATAATCTTCTCCCATAAAATGAATTCCAACTACTAAATATATCCCAAACTAGTTTGTATCAAGCATGAATGAAGATGATTAGCTTCAAACTCTCTTTAGGATTTCATATCCCTTCCCTAAATATATCACTCTTTTTTCCTTATTTTTTGGAATAATATTACACTCTTTTCCCTATTTCTTCATTCAAATGACATCATTTAATCAATCTCTTATTCTTGGTAGATAGGGTAAAAATATTTATATTTAATAGTAATTCAAAGTCCCCCTACTTTGACACTAATGGTACTTTTTCATTATTCAAGGAATGTGCACAACTCTTGAATACCAAACAAGAGCACACTTTGCATGTTTCAACCTTGGGAAAGAGATTAAATTCATTGGGGAGATTAATTGTAAAAATTTAAATATAATTCCATTAGGAACACCCACTAGTCTAATTTATTTGCACTCTCGATTCGACGATTTTATTTTTCTTTGATCCGCTGGATTAATTTCGGTTCATCAATCCAAGCGCATTTATGACGGCGAATCGTTTTCATGACTCGATACCTCTGTTCCCCGAGCATCTTCCTGATTCTCTCTTCTGTATATATATATATATATATATATTCTTGAACATTGGTTCCTCCTTCTGATTAGGCTAGAACTACTACAAGAATCTTCTTGAAGATCTTGTGACATTTTGACAACATATTTATCTCCTTTTTCTTCATCAAGATTTAAGAGGTGACATTGTTCTTATTTTCTTTGCTCTTACCTTATTTGCTTTCTCATTACTTTTATAACATCCTTTTGTAGTGCCCTTAGCACCTTGAGATGCTCACATCTTTGCAATCACTCTCATTCTAGTTTATATTATTTACATTATCACCACTCTTTTGATTCATATATGCACATAGGATAGGAGAAAAAACTATTTTTATACTCCCTTTATTATTGGTTTTCCATGGAGGTTGAAATGCCACCACAAGGGCTTGACCATTCTTGGAAAGCTCCCAAATAGCCCTAGCCATTTTTTCTATTCCTTGTAGCTATAGGTATTTTGGGAGCATTCAACCACACTAAGGTTTTTTTAGTGTTTCCCTTTTCATTATTTATGTATTATTCATTTAAGTAATTTGAATATTTTTATTTCTCTCATTTATTCATCTTCCTATCACTTGGAATATTGTGGGTGCATTTCTATTTTTGGTTGTGCAAGATGGTTAAACAATTGGGTTGAAATAGAGTATTTTATGGGATTTCCTTCACATATTGGGTTGTATGAATAACAATGTGAAGCATTAGCATCCTAAATAATCTTATTAATCTTCTAGTGCTAAGTAATTTTACTTTTATTTGGAACTATCTTCTATGTACACTACTATCCTAGTCTTAGAAAACAAGCTTTTATTAGTTTCTTTCATATACTTTAGCTTAATGAAAGTTTTTCATTCCCAAGTGTAAAACATTTTTAGGTTCATATAGATTAGTTTTTTCTTTCTATTAGATTACTATTATATTATTCTCTTCTCTTAAAGATCTAGTTGTCCTTAATGCAGTGTACATTGAAATCATTTGATGAAGAGAACTAGTCTTCTCTTTGATGGATCAAATTTCATACACTACTAAATCTATCTGAGAATTTCTTCTAGAGCTAATCAGTCCCTATTTCCCTATTATTGTTAGTGTAGGTTTTTTAATATTTTTCCTACACATTATTAAGCATACCTTATGTTATAGGAGATGTGGTTTATGTGAGGACACATGGCGTAATCCATTGGTTACATGTGTTTCTCCCACTCACACTTAGGTGGTTGAGTTTCACACCCTCTTTTGGCCTTATATGCCACCTCACAAAACCACTCATTTGTCTCTTTCTGAGTAGGTTATGCCACCTATTTGGCATTTTCCAAGTAGGCATAACTCCCACCTAATTTGGTTATTTGGGAGTTATTACCCCTCTTGGAATTATTTTCCCATATTGTGCTATATAATCAGCACTCACCTCTCCCTCCTATCTAGTCAAGATGAGTTCATATTAACTCAATCAATTCAAAGGAGAGTAGAGGCATATTGTATCATTTAGTGTGTGATAATAACATCATTTTGTTATTGCACTATATTCCTGCATTTTATCTCTTGCTTCTCTCATGTGGAAGGTTTATCTTGGTTTTGCAGGTGATCCTGGGTGCTCGAGTTCATCAACAACTCTTACATGGTATCAAAGCGTCAGATCTGCAAGCCCCTTCTCAAATTTGAGAGATTTGTGAGTGTTTAATCAATATTGCAGGTTGAAAAATGCCTTTGCTTGTCTTAAGTAGGTGATTCTACCTTTTCATTCTGTTTTTTGGTTGTTGGGGTCGTTTTATGTTGCTAAAGACGTCTTTTTTACACTACATCCATATTTTCTGTATATTTTAAAGAAAATCAGCCATCTGGGTTTTGTTCGTAGTAGAAAAAAACCATCTGGGTCGTTGCTAGTTTCTACATATAGGTTACATATTTTGCAGAATCTAAATCAGAACATTTCTGCAGACCCCCTCTCCAATTGCATTTTTGATTTTGCAGTCAATCTTTGGAGGGCCATAATTCAGTCATACAAGCTCTTTTTTCAGAGAATTTTTTTTTTGATTTGGGGTAGAATTTCACAGGCTTTGCAGTGGTGTGATCCATTTTTTCTCAAGTGATCCGGATTTTCCAGAAAATCAGTTTTATCAGCAGATCTAAAGGACAGTTCTCATTTTTTTAACTTCAAATTGATGTAACTTTCACATACGACCTCATATTGAGGTGATTCTTTTTTTGAAAGTGAATATTTTTTCGAGCACTACACATTGGTGCTATTTTGAGGTTCTAATTCTGAGATTTGATTGTACTTTCAGTATTTGGGTCTATTTTAGACATTTGTAAAACTCTGGAAAACAACTCCAGCATTGTAAACGCACTGATTTATAAAGTGCCAAATTATTTTTTGTTGGGGGGGATTCTTGATTGAGTGAAAAAGGGGGGGTCTCTCTTTGTGTGTGTGTGTTTTTTGATTTGTTCACTTGTGCTTTTCTTTTCCTTCACACATGGATCATTCTAAGGTTCCTTTGCTAACACCTTATAATTATGCAACATGGCATCAACATGCATGGAATGCCTTAATGCAACTTGGGTATACTCCATATGTTGAAAACAAGGTAGCTGAACCTGAAGATGATAAGGAAAAGATAAAATGGATGCTTGAACATACAAAAGCTCTTAGATGTCTTCATAGTTTTATTTCCCTTGATCTTATGTTTCAGATTGAATCTTGTACAAATTCACATGATGCTTGGGAAAACTTAAAATCTTTGTATGGTACAATAGATAAGTCAAAGGTTATCAGATTGAAAATGAATTAATGAGCCTTGATCCAAAGAACTTTGGCAACATCCAGGATTATATTACTAAGGTTAATGATCTGAGAGCACAATGTAAAGCTTGTGGTATTGATAAAAAGGACATTCAGTTAATCTACAATACACTGAATAAACTTGGTCCTAAATTTGCAGCTTTTGTTTCTAGCTTTCATACTCATAGATTGACTATGGGATCTGCATATACTATGCCTTCATTTGCATCTTTTTCTGAGATGTTAATGCATGAACAACAAAAGCTTCTTTCTATGGGTCTCATAAATCCATCACAAACTCAAGCCTTGTTGGCTAGTCAGCCTAAGGGACAGAAAGAGTCAGGACAATCTGACAAGAAACAAAAGAAATCTAAGAAAAATCCACACACAGATCAAGCACAACACAAATCCTCTACAAGGGAGGACTCATCTAAGAAGGAGAAGTCTACTTGTTCATATTGCAAGAGGATTGGACATGAAGAACATTCTTGTTATAATAAGGATATTGATGAACTGAAACATCTTCTTAAGAAGAACAACATTGATCTACCTTCTAGAATGTCTGAGTCTACTTCTTCTTCACATTCCAAATAGTCAGGATCTAGTAAGGATAAAGGTCATGCAGGATTTGCTTCTGAGTCTAAGAAAAATAAAGGTAAAGCTCTTTGTGCTTCTACAAGTCATGAATCAGGGAAATGGCTCCTAGATTCTGGAGCTTCTCATCATATGGCTTCTTCACAGTCTGTGTTCTCTTCTTTTGAGCCTTGTGCTATGCCACCTATTCTGATGGGCAACAACACTTACATGAGTGTAATTGGGAAGGGTTCTGTTGATATTGGGGATGGCACCTTCAATGATGTTTTGTGTGTACCTCACTTGACAAACAATCTTCTTTCCATCTATCAGATCACTCATGGTGGAGCAGGCAAGACTGTGGAATTCACACCTGATTCAGTTATCATTAGAGACTTGGAGAGCAGAGAGATAATTGCTACTAGGATAGTTGATAATGAATCTTAGTTGTATACCTTTTCAGACTTTGCACCTGATGATGGTTCTGATCCTTTGGCTGTTGATCACACTCCTTGTGTGACATTTGATTTTGAGGAGAATTTTGGCTATTTGAATCTTGGTATTCTCACATCAGATCCAGTTATTGAGCCTTACATTCCTTCTCCTCTAACGATTGTTGCTTTTGAAGATACTTGTGTTACTTTCATTCCTACTTGTGATTCAGTGCAACAGGATCAACATCGTCTTCCAGATATAGTTGCTTGGGATGACTACTTGACAAACATTGCAGGTTTGTTCATAGAGTCTCATATTTTAGACTTGGGAGACACTATTCATGACATCCATCTTCTCTTTGATGAAGTTGATTCTTCTTCAGTTGTTATGGAGGAACGTGTGGATCCTCTTGTTCATTCTCCACATGATCATTCATCACAGTTTGACATGAGTGTGGATACTTTTGAGCAGCATTTGGAGGAGGCATCTTTGTTTTCAGAGGAGGTAGTTGAGTCTTTGGATTTTGTTCTACACACATCTCTACTAGGTTTTGGATTGTCATCT
>VDFB02180979.1:0-24819 GCA_007258455.2 Sequoia sempervirens | reverse complement strand
GGCGCATAGATATTAAACAAGTGCCAAGTGAGATCATCAACTTTAAGGGTCACAGCAAGGTAGTTCTGAGAAAAAGAAAAAGCCTCGCCCAAAATTTTATAAGGATTCCATAAGGTGGCAATACCTCCCGAAGCACCATCCGCCTCACTATAATAGAAGGCAGATCCCAGCCAAATTTTATTAACAGCAGAGGAAAATGTCTAGTGAGTCATTTTGACTTCCTGGAGCAAAAGAATATCAATCTTCATATCAATAATATATTGCCTTAAGGCACATTGCTTTAGAGGACTGTTTATTCCTCTCATGTTCCATGAAAGGAACTTCATTTCTTACTCTTGTGAGCTGAATCAAGGGTAGATTGCCTGCCGCTGGCAATGTCCCTAGCCGTGGCTTTGTGCCTAGACAACCTTTCCGAAGGTCTTCCAACTCTACTTTCAGTTCCAACATCCACCTTCTTGTTCCTCGTTTTCCTTTTTGAGTTCTACCAGTCCTCCAAGTTATCACCCTTCGAATGGGCTATCAAAGAATAGGATTTAGAGTTCGGGGAGAGAATAATAGACTTAGTAACTTCCACAGAAGCCAGTTGAGAAGAGGGAATGCATGAGTTAGTATACACTAACTAAGAGGGGGTAGTCAACTTGGCTCCCTCCAAACACTAAGAAGAGGTTGAAACGTCAACCAAGGTCTCACATCTAGGATTGTCAGCACCGCCAACATCCAACTTCTTATTGCCAAAGTCTAGACACACAGCGGACAAAGGAGAACACCCAGATCTTTCCTCCTTATGAACAAGGGAACCTGACACCAGGTCCACATCCATTAGAGGGGAAACTTCACCCTCCTCCAGCCCTTTGGAATTGCTTAAAGACTTTGAATTAGTTTCAATCTTGTCCCTAGAGACAGGGGATTTCAACAGTTCATTCAACCCATCAGTAAAGGGGTAGTCTTCTAAATCACTCTATTTCAAGGTTTCACCAACCCCACTAGTGCTTGGGACTTTATCCTGAAGCACCGGAGGACAGGAAGGATTTTTCTCTTTCAATGGAGCATCCTTTGTAACAACCTTCTTGCAATCATAAATAACATGACCCTGTTTACCACACTTCTGGTAGAACAAGGTGGCATTCTCATAAACAATAGCTTGAGTCCACTTTCCCCATTTAGATTTGAGAGTGATAAAGTTGGCGAGAGCTTTGTTAATGGAGACATTAACACAAAATCGAGCAAACACCAACCTGGATTTCTCTTGAGTGACCGCGTCCGCTGCCACAAAGCTACCAAAGGAGTTCCCGATCCATCGAAAAATCCTTTCATCCCAAAATTCCAACGGCAGGCCAGGCAAGCGAACCCAAATAGGGGCCATACGAGTAAGATCCGCCGAGGGGTCGAAACCCGGTTTCCATTTAGCCAAAGAAAGAAAATGTTTACCATAGGCCCAAGTACCCGAGAGGACAAGAACTAGGTCCTCCTCAGCAGTAAACTTAAACAGGAATAGACCACCAGGCATTGCCGAAACAGACACGCTGCCCTTCAGCTTTGATTTACCATTAGCCCATCTATGGACCATATCAATTGTTGGCCTAAAAGCCAAGAATCTTCCCACCAAGGCCAGGTGAAGCGAACAAGCAACCTCCTCCATAACTTCGTCGGGAGGCAGAGCTCAGTGCCTTCATCCGTCTGAGTAATCTCAAGACCACTAGTCTCCAGGACACTATTTTTAGTCCCCGAAAGGATGTCTTTCCAGCCAGTCTTGGAAAGGGCTACCTCTCGACGGCCCTCATTGTCCCCACCAGACGGAGGCCCAGCAAGAGCATCGGAGTTACCTAAGACAAGCTTCGGAAACCCAGAAAGCTCGTGTGAACGAATCTTTTCTGTATTCGGCGGAGGGTCGGGTTGGGGAGAGACAGAGGTCTCCCTAGAGCCAGCAGGCATGTTCAAAATTTGAAAAGTTGCAGGGCGGGAGGAGCAGAGCGGATCCACATCTATGTTGTCACATTTAAATTTATGATTTAATTTGATATATAAAAAATTTAGAAAAAAATACAATTTTTTTTTTTTTTTTTTTTCAAAATTTCAAAATACAAATTATATATAATAATATATATTAGATCAAATGAAATACAAGCCTCTAACAATGAATATCTTAAATATATACATAATAATCATAATACTTGATGCTTATATATATATATATATATATAAAATAATTACAATTAATGTACAATTCTGATGAAAAATCAAACAAAATCAATAATAATTATAATACTTGATGTAAAACATATATATATAATTGTATATACCTAAAATGATTACAATTAAACTACAATTCTGATATTAAAGTAAGGTCGAAAAATCAAACAAAATTTATACTAATACGTGCTTTGAAATTTTAGAAGACAAAAATAAGGATAACGTTAACCTTAAAACTGACATTTACCTTTTCCACATAGTGAGTAAAGGAACAGACAACCAGCTATCGAGTGAATGAATGAGCGTTACTATGATAAAGCAAAAGGTAATATGATGCCACATCAGCATGCTTTTTGTCAAGGTGTCCAAAAGGCCCAAAAAAATTAGAGACCAATACTTGTGCATTCACAGCATGGGTAGTTGGCTGATGTGGCATCACATGATTGGTTGCTTTTTAGATCAAAGGAATACATTTTGTTTAATTATGGGTAGTCAAGTCACAACTACTGGACATTATATAAACAACTACTATCACAACTATTGGACATTATATAAACAACTACTATCACAACTATTGATACATGCTCAACTACTGGATCCTCTCCCCTATAAAATTAGAGTCAACATCAATAAATCAATTTATATGACAACGAAACTAGCATTTGATCTTTGGTCAACACAAGCACAATAGTCAAACGATATTAAAATTTTTGGTAAAACAAAGTACCAGCGCCAAACAAAAGGGTCGACATTGATAAAGTTGTTGATGTGACGATACATTGATGTCAGCTGAATGGTCCTTCAAATCCCTTATTTCTACCCCCAAATCTGCATTGATCTCTAAAGTGATGACGCCCCTTGAAAGGGTTTTATCCACTTAGAAATGGAAAATTGATGCTAGGTGCACTTTGTAGAGGTTATATCCATTTAAAGACTAGCTTTCAACTCCTAGCAATGGTTCTTAACATTTTGGTCACTTAAACCCTCATAGCATCTGCCTAAGTACACTCCGACCTATCATAGCCACTAAACACTAGCTTCCACCTATTGAGAGCACTTCATACTTATCTCCACTACTTAAAACATAACAAACACTAATGAAACGTGCTCTAGGACACTTGTTGCCACTTAAACCATCTAGTTTTTGTCACATCCCTGCCAGCGACCTCCATGCTGGAAGGTGCAGTGGGAAAAGAAATTAAAAATAAAATAATACAAAAATAAATACATAAGGAAATAAGTGATCAAGGGGAGATCACACATTTATGAGGCATGGCACCCTTACTATTCTCCTTAATCATTCATGTGAAGGGATATAGATAATGTGATGAAAAGGCCCTGCTGTCTAGCAACTCAAATACAGTACTTTTCTTAAATCTTATTGTGTTTTTAGTTTTTTAAGAGAAAGTTTGTAGACAAAAGAGAAGGGGCGCATCATATAAAAGCTCATAAACTGAGAAACTGAGCTATTTTCTACAGAATGGAAATGCAGAAGGTATTATTTAATAGTAACAAATAGATCACAAGTGATAAACATACCAGAATACTTCCAGATTATTTATTTAAAGAAGTAAGCCAACTTCATTTGTTGGCGTGGTTTTGAACCGCACCAACCGCAGAATAAAGTCTCCCAGCGGATGCTCCTATCCTCCTCTTGAACAAAGTATTCAGCATGCTAAGGTGCGAGTAAGATCATGCTCAACTCAAGGTTCCTTAAGTGCGAAGATAGACTTCAGTTGGCCGATGTGATTTGCTGTAGTATGTCAAAGGGGACTACAATTATTCGTGATTGGCCAGTAGAATGACCGGACTAAGGGTTTTGCATAATTGAAGGATTTGGCAAGTGACACAAGTTCCTAATTCTAACCAGAAATGAACTGAATTTAAAGAGTGTAAGGGCCTAAAAGTTCTAATCTACTCTAAGGTGTGGACATGGCGATCAATTCTACGAGGCTTCAACCAAGCTCCCGTTTTGCCTCACGCGGACAGCTTCCGCGGAACTGGTGCAATCTTCAGAGGAGTGACTCAAGATGTTCAGATCCCGATCTAGCATGAAGACACCATCACAACGACGCATGCCAACATATGAACCATAATCGAAGTTAAGTTTCACAAAGTTCCAGTTGACCACGCAAGGCGAACCCACCGTTAGCGAGCCCGCTAGTGGTATGGACGAACGAAGTCTTGTTCAAATCGAGCACCACATTCCACAACTGCTAAGTACTTGCATGAAATGAGATCTACTTTACTTTAAGCTACTTCAAGATGCTACGTGAATTGGAAGGACGAAGAAGCCTCAACAACTATTCACAACAAAGAGGAATTCACCATCAATGAAAATTCTTTTATTATGAAAGCATACATGACAACTTCTTACAAAGTATCCAAAGGGAAGACTTTCCTTCCTTTTCAATCTAAACTATACTACTTTCTACTCTATCAACTTCTCTCTACTCCTCTAAGCTCTGCTTCTACCTCTAAATCTAATGAGATTACAAATGAGGGGGACTCCCCCTTTATATAGCTAGCCCAGTCCAAAAGACGGCTAGGGTTACAATCGGCTGGATGGCCTAGATTGTGCCACCTCAGCCCTAAACAAGATTTGCCCTAAAAACCGCCACAAAGGAGAGTGGGGTAATAAATGAGCCATAATGTCCACCATCATCCTTCTAGAAGATTCCAATCTTGAAACGCGTTCACACTGTTCTCGATCTTCTTTCTTGACGTTGCTCTTCAACTTTGCTCGAGCTTCCATCCTGAGTTTTGAAAACATTTCTTCTTTGTTACTTGAGCCTCAACACTTAGTCATTTTCTTGCAACTTTCTTCCTTCGAGGTTGAGTTGTCGTCTTGAATCACTTGCTTCATCACACTAAGTCATCACCGTTTGGCCTCGACATTCCTCCTGCAAAACAAGCGAGGAGAAGAGTATTAGAACACTTCATAATATAATCTTAACTTACTCACCTAATTTTCACGTTCTAACTTCCAAGCGTTCATCGCCCCTACTAGCCAACTTTTGCCTTTTTCATGATTCTTCATGCCTTAGCCAAATTTCAATCCATCTTCCTCAAGGGCGTATCATCTTTGACAATATTAACTTCAAATGCATCTTCAAGAAATTCATTTCACCTGCTGGAGATCTGACAAATTTGACTTTATTCATCTCTGGCTCAAGAAGACCATCTTCACGAAGAATTTGAGCAAATTCACCTAGGCAGTTCCTTCCAAATTCATTGTCTGGAGAATTTCACCTTGAAAACACATTTTCTTCATTTTGCCTTAGAAAATTTTCAGATTTCCCTTAGGAAAACTCATCAATCCTGTGCCCATCAAAAATCTCCATCCTCAAGGCCTCGACGAAGCATGGAAGGCTTTAAAATCAACTCCTCATCGATAATCTTTGACACCCAGAAGAAAATTTCCTTCAAAACGCGTCGAACTCATGGGTGCACAACGAAAGGGTTCATTATTTGTCTTGAATTTTGAACCTTAGAAAATTATTTCCTTGTGAAATTTAAATCCGTTTTTTCACATCTGTGAAGATTTCTTGTTGCTCTGACTTGAAAATATTTTTAAATCCATCCTGCAATGCCAGCATCTTCATCTTCGACAAATTTTACTCATCACAGGAAATTCTTATCACCTCAGAGTCTAGGCGCATTTTCTAGAGGAAGAAAATATTTTGTGCCTTAGAAATTTTTTTAAATCATCTTGAAAAACTTTTTGAAAATTTCGCCCTTAGAAAATTTTGTTCATTCTTCAACCCATCTCAGAGAATTTTCTCTCAAAACACCTCACGTCCAACATACTTTATTTTATTCATCACTTTGCATTTTATTCTTCATAAAATATCCAACGCCTTAGCAACTATCATCAATACCCTAGGCGCATTTTATACTTGCAAAAGGATTTCTATTTCCACGCCTTAGCCATTTTACTTCACCACCTTGCAGGCTTAGCATTTTCAACGCCCAAGCAATATTTTTATTTGTCTTACTTCAAACTTCATGTATTTTAAGCGCATTTCATGTGGCATGAAGAATTTTCTCAACGCCTAGCACTTATCTCCCTCTTTTTCCTTTGGCGCATTTGAGAGGGTGAGAGGGGTTTCAAATTTCCAACGTCTTCTTTTGACTTGTTGACTTCCCCTAGCTTGGAATGATGTGGGCGCATTTGAACATGTGTATAAGATAAACTTTTCAACGCCAAGCTTTGACTCTTTTCCCTTGCTAGCTTTGGGCGCATTTTGCATGATGTGGAGGATGAACATTTCAACGCCTTAGCTGGTGACTCTTCAGCTTCCTTTGCTTTGTCCTCATGTGGCCCCATTTGGGCGCATCTTGCCATGGGGGAAGGATAAACTTGTTGACTCCTTTGACCTTCTCCATTTTGGGCGCATTTGAACATGCATGAAGGATGGCGCATTTAGGGGGTGGTGGAGAATCTTTCAACACTTAGAATTTTTTATGCCTCTACCTTGAGCTGGGCGCATTTAGCCTATGCTGAAGGATAAAAACCTTTGACTACTTTGACCTTTTCTCTCCTTGGGCGCATTTTGCTAGTGGAGGTGGATGAAAACATGTTAGAAATTTTTTTTCAAACACCTGGAAGGCAAGTTGGGCGCATTTCACCTGTGGTGGAGGATAAACTTCAGACTAAGACATTTTTTTCTCGTCCTTGCCAACTTCTCTGCCCTGCTATTTATAGTAAGTCCTTTGAATTTGCATCTCTGAAGCTCGGAACGCCTTGAAATTTTGCACACTGCATCCTCATGACCTTGTTGTCCTGTCGACAGCACTTTACTTTTAAGTGACACACTTTGTTATAGCCCATTTCGAAGATGATTTACTATAAATAGCAACCTCTTGCTCGATAGTTCCAGCACTCAGATTAGCTTGGAATTTGAATGGTAGCTCCTCACCACATGACATTGTCGACATCAGCATGCAGTTGATTTACTATTTTAGCCGGTTTCCAAATTGACTTACTACTTATAAATAGTAAAGTGCTCGGATTCGACTTAAATTTTACGGTAGATAACTGAAGATTGTTGTCAGCGATGGTTTACATCCGGTTTTGAAAATTGACTTTTACTCTCTTTTTAGGTCGAAATTTGGAAACCCTAATTAAGCTCGCATCGTATCAAAGATCTGTTGCTCTTGTTTTTGTGGCAACTGCGATGGAGTTAAGTGATTACGATTCTTGGGAAGCCGGTACAAAGGGACACACACACTAAAATATGCAAGTTCCCTTCGCGAGTGAAGTTTATCTCCGTTTGCATGTCACGCCATCGCGAAGCTCTCGAAAAACCCACTAGGAATCATCTGACATGCAAAAGAAACCCTGACATGCAAACCCTAAAAATAGCCTCGGAAGACTGAATTCTGAAAGTTGTCTCGTTTTGCATGTTATATCATCGAAGGTCACCGAAAAACCGGAAGGAATATATGTCGACATGCAAAGAAAAACTGCATCACGAGCCACGAAATTTGTCATTTGGACTACTAAAATAGTAAAGTTGTCTGTTTTACCCGGCTCGAATTTTGCATACAGTGGTCGATGTGCTCTGAATCTTGATGTGGCTGTCGGAATCTCAAAAATGTTGACGAAGCTGCCAGAATTTCATACTTACTAAAATAGTAAGTGCCTTAAGTCGGATGAAAGCACTATAAGGAGTGTCTTTGAAACATCGCGACAGAGTGTTAGTCTTTATTTTCAATTTATTCACCGTTCGACCTTGGGTACGACCCGGGGAAAAGATGAAGCGAATTTTTCGGATTTGGCCAAAATTCCGCGTTTTAAGCTTCGAAGGTGGAAATCCAGGAAGAGCCGGACATGAGAGAAAGAAACCCGAGAGAGAGAGAGACAAAACCGAAGCCAAAAGACCCGAATGGAGCAAAAATTAGGGGGTCCCCATCTTAGATAAGAGGCGTGTGAAAAAAGGTCACAACACTTTCACCCGATAAGAATGAGTGGCGGCATAAATGGGCCTAGCCTCCGGAAGTAACTTCTCCCACTTTCCCGAAGCTTGACATACAAAGGATTGAAAATCATAGCCGCCAAGAATGAAGCACATTCAAGAGCAAAGAAGAAGGCGTTTTAGCTTCAAGCTCACATGCCAAACCTCCCTGAAGGCACAAAACCCAATGCAAATGGTACGGCCAAATGAAGAAGCTGAAGAATCAAAGTTGGAGCTACAGATCTGCTGAAGATGGCGTCTCTGGATGAAGTAACCCTCTTCCTTATTGCCAACAACTGAATATTGAATAATAGAACCTTGTTTGAAGCATGTAGAACCTCTGAATGAAGCCCTCAAAATTGCACTAATTGGACTGATCTCTCACAGTCTCAAAAATGCTCAACATCGAAGAGTTATCGTTCTCCAATGGAAAAGTTGCACAAACCCTGATCACAGAGGAAAGCACAGAGAAAACCTCAAAGGCAAAGTTGAAATATTCAAGAAGTGAGTTTCTCATTGCCAAAATGCCTTATATCCCAAAAGGCATGCATTTCAAGAAAATGACGCCACTTTTCATCATTTAAATCTTTTAAAATATATTTAAGTCACTTTCAATAGTTTAGACTTAAATATTTTGGGCGCCCACTTTAAAGATTAAGTGATTTAATTTTAAATCACTTTCCATGAAATATTTAAGTGATATAAAAAGTATAAGGTCAATTTGACTTTATAATAAAAGTATTTAAGTTAATTAATGCTTAAAATCCTTAAATAATCATAACTCTCCTCAAACTCCATATAATTTTGTCTTGGTCGGTACGTCAACCCTGAAGGCGCAGGGCACGCTCGAGGCCAATCACTAAACTCTGGCCGGAGGCGAAATAAAACTCCTCGGATAATGTCAGCAGAGCCCTCCTAAAACACAACTGTTAGCCTACGAGTTTGAGTATTAGGCTAACCACCATCAAACATGATCATGCCAAAAGAAGGGACATTCAGATAAGGACCAAAAATTAAGGTGTGCACAAGAAGAAAGTATGGTGCAACAGAGGGGAAATGGTCGTTCGTGCCATTAATATGGCATGGTGACCCTTTTCTTGGACAAAAAAGACAGATCGTGGAAAGAAGAGGCTTCTAGGAAAAATTTTAAACTCCCCCCTCCCATGATCCCATATCTACAGATTCAACCTCTATTTCAGGAGGGGGAAATGCGAGAGAAAGAGCATAAGGAAGGCAGAGAAGAATGGATGGCACCACAAGTGCGAAAGGAGAGGTTGGCGTGACTTTGGGCAGTGTTTGAGTGTTGGAAGAGGCGTGCTATTTTGGAGGGGGGGTGACTGCAGGAGAAGATAGTTGGACAGGGAATAGAAGGAAGAGAAAAGCAGAGGAATGCAGAGTAAGGTGGAAAGAAAGGCAGCGAAATTGCATGAGAGGGAAGGAAAAATATTGTGATTTTGGGAGCAGTTTGAAGGCATAGGGTTACGTTGGGTTTTGGGAGTCTAGACCTGCGAAGTAGACGATGGAGGCGAACAAATATTTGTTGGAAAGGCTTCAAAAGCTTCTAAGCACAGGAGTTGTTAGGTATGCACGAAATGGATTTTTTAAAAAGGATTTTCGAACTTTGAATCAAAGTCGATTGGATGGTGTAAGCCAGATTCCACAACCCCTTCCCTCATCCTCCCTACGTATGCCAAAATGAGAGCTTTGGAACATGGGTATGGATACATGTGCAGCCTTGGATAGAAAATGAGAGGTTTTTCATTCGAGTGTGAGTTGTAGAGGTCGACAGGAGAGAGCAGTTGGGCAGAGGGCAGGAGATCTATTGCAGTAACCTTGTCAACCGAGGAAACTTCATGAATCAGGGAGAGGATAATTTAGAGCAGAAGTCACAAGAATGCGAGAAAGAGGAGATCCTGAAAGTACGAAGCGGAGTTGGAGGAAGGGACACCACATTGGAGGCACAAAGGACTGTAGAATTCAGTACTTGAATCAAGGATGTTCTCAACTCTGTTGTTAAAGCTAAGTATTAAAATCCTTCCAATAATATGGGTTTTGAATATCTATATGTCATGGGTTCGGATTTTTGATGGATGCCTTCATTTTGAAAATTCAAACAAAAATTACTGAAATTACTTTGACCAGCTCTTAGTATTTTCTTGTGGGGGATGTCTAGTCATTTTGAGGAAGATTATTTGATGTCTTTTGATATTCCCACGCCACCATTGAAAGACCATTTAAAATGTTACAAAGAAGAATTTGAAAGGGCGTCATATAGGAAGAAATGACAAGGCTGCACCCTCAACAAAGATGTGAATTGAATTTAAAACAACAAAATATTAAAATGCAGATTGGAAGTTAAAGGGGCGATTAAGAAATGAAAAGCGAGCCAAGTAAAGATTGATAAGGGAGGCTGAAAGAGTGGAGTGAGAGGGGAGGTGCATAGCAGCATAAAAGAAGAGGCTGCTCTTTAAAAGCTACAGAGAATGAAAGGGGGCTGCACCATGTAAAAATGGCTCCATATAATTAAAAATTGCAGTGATAAATGTGAGAGTTGGGGTGAGCCCAATCAGCATGTTGATACAGATTTAAAACAGAATTAAAAAGGAATTGGGTGTGTAGGGGTTGCGTTTTTTGAAGGGAAGTGTTTTGAATGCATACCAAAACAAATTAAATTTAAGAGTAGATTGAAAGATATAGAGGGTTGTGCGCAGGAAAAGAGTAATGGAGAGGTAGGTCGTGATTTGGTATAAGCCACATACCTTCCAAACAGCGAATAAAATGGTGAAGTTGCATAAGAAAATAGAGAGAGGGCGGCAGATTTGAAGAGGAAGACAAACACCATACAGAGATTGGAAACATTTGTTTCATGAATGATATTGGGAAAAAATGAATTTTTGAATTGTTTTAAAATCTTTACTATGTAGAAATCTAAATGTTATTTCAAACTTGATTGACAAGTGTAATTGTCAATTGAAGTGTTTGGAGATCATTGCTTTTGTAACTGCAAGATTGTGTAACTTTGTAATATGAGAGATTGAATGAAAGAGCGTTTGTTGCTGCAAATAATCTGGCAGAGTATTGCTATTGATTATTGTGAGTTTTGGTCAGCAGGAGGGGAGTACCCTCTACATCAATTGGTATCAGAGCAGGTAATCCTGAGCGTGGAGAGGATCCACTAGGACTTGTGAGTAGAGAAAGTGTGTGAAGCGGTAGAGAAGAAGCTTGTGAGGGATGTTGCAGGTAGAGGAGTCTCAAGCAGTGGAGAGCTTGAAACCACGACAAAATGTGTTTTGCAGATTGAGAGTGATTGCAGCAGGCAAGATGGGTTGGGTCGTGAGGAGACTTGTGTGGATACTATTTTGGGAGTAGTATTGGGAGAAAGTGGAGGATGAAATGTTTGAAGCGATGGAAAAGATGGTTCAAGGAAAAGTGGAAAAGAGTGTTGAAAAGAGTGAGAGAAAAGTGGAGTGAGACAAAGAAAGAGGACAGTGGAAATGAGTATTGCAGCTTGAGTTGGATGGAAGAAGATGAGCCTTTGGAAGAAGTTGCAATAGAGATATGCCACGAGGAAGGCATGACGAGAGAAGAAGAAAAGACGGAGGTGAGTAGTGAAGAGGTTGTAGCGGATGGCGAAGAGGATTTGTTGGCACGTTTTTTGACGATTGACGAAGAATGGATGATGAAGCTCATTGGTACAGCGAAGGGAGATGAATGAAATATTGTAGTTGACAAGAATATGGAAGATGTTGTAGTGAAATTTGATGTTGTAGCTGCGAGTGAAGATGAGGTAAATCAATTCAGTGATGTTACTTTATTTTCAGATGCAGTAGTAAAAGGTGAGATGGATAGAAGACAAGAACGTGTTGTAAACGTTGCGTATTTGTTAGTAGAGATTGTGGAGGATGTTGTAGGATCTTGGTGGAGGTGGACGGTTAGAGGTGGGTTTGAACCCACGAAAGAGGAGAGGAGTGTGGAAAGCATTTGGCGGAGGAGGTCGGATTTTGGTGGACATGAGTCCACGAGGGCGAAAGGGAGGAAGATGCAGTATTGTTGGAAGGAGGTGGTGTGTGTTTCGACACGATGCTGGAAAAAGTGGAAGAAGGGTTGAATTTGAGCACTTGAATTAACTGAGAAGGTAACTGGTCCACCATGTGCAAACAATTGTCTACTTCCTCAAAAGTGTTGAGAAGAACATATTTTGATTGTGATAGGTGTTCAAGTTTAGCTCCTGAATTAAAAGGTTTTTTTCCCAAACTCTTCTTCACTTAATGATGCCATGAATTTCACCCAAACTTTGATACCTCTAGCTGCAAAATTTTTCTAAAGTAAAATGCTTCCCATACTAACATGCAAATCTCAAATTAATTTGCAAAATACTAAAATTTGAGTGCCAAATCTGAGACCAAAGTATTAAACTCCCACAGGCTGGAAAAACCACCAACTCTGATACCACTGTAAAATCCCTTACAATTTTTTTCTCAATTTCCAACACCTCTTCTTAAATTTTTGACAAACAGTTTGTAGTTATGAAGATTTTTCCTATAGTGTATATTAGAGATGAGGATTAATGTGTGTTGGCATTTCAATTCGCACCTCTGGTGTGTGGATTGGAAATAGACAGCTACGCACAGTTAAAATGCTCTTCAAATTAGGAGGGGAAGCTCACTCTTTTCCTGATTATGCGTAAAAAGTAAACTAAATTCCTATCTTTTATCTCAGCTGAGAGCACAAGGTTTATAAAACTCTTTGCATTGTAGCTAAGGTTTTTTCTGGTTTCGTAACTTCAACTACAACTAGGCCTAAATTTATAACGCTTCTATCTCCTCGAGTGAATTCAGAGCAAGAGGATTTAGAAGTAACGGGGAATGATTTTCGCTAACTTTGACAAACTTGTTCTCAGAACGCATCTGAAGGCTCATTGCTCTTTCAGATGTACGCTGAAATGAAGTTCATGAAAGTAAAACATCAAACGATAAACTAGATTTCAGGATTCCCTTGAAGGCTCATTTCTCTTCCGAGGTGGAGGCTGAAATAAAGATTATAAGAACAAAACATCAAACGATAAACTTGATCTCAAAATTCCCTCAAAGGCTCATTGCTCTTTTGAGGTGTAGATCGAAATAAAGATTATAGAAACAACAATATTGAAAGATCTTGAGACTTTGGATCAAAGACTCATTGTACTTCTGATTCATTTCCTCAAACTCAATCAATGATTACATGTTTTGGGACAAAAAATTGTATGAAGAAGACAAACATACAACATACGATCAACCCAAATACACTTGAACAAAGTGAACATATATTTACTTTAGCAAAGCTTGAAGGCACAAAGGCGCAACAATTTTGTTATAGTAATAACGGTTAAAATACAATGAACAAGGTTACTCTTATTTATAGACAAACACAGGAGTAGGGAACCCTAAAATCTCCTTGTGTTAACAATCAATTCTTGCCAATCAGCAAGATTTATTCCTGTGTCTAAACAAAGGTAACTAACAGTTAACTGGAAAGACTACCTTAGTTAACTGATCTAAAACTAAAGGACTCCAACTGTACAAGAAATATCTCCAAGGATAGGCATGCATAAAAAGTGCACAGTTAGTTTGTTGAATAGGACAACTGAGAGGAGGGGGTGAATCAGTTGTCAAAGATTTTAACATTTAATTCAATCATCGGAACTAATACTTAAAACTGCTTAAATGATTAATTATCAAATGCCAATGCAAAAACTCAAATCCAACACATAAACACAATAATAACGACGCCACCTCTTATGGGATGGTTCAATGATCAACATCGTATTCCCTTTGATTCGTTGGGAGACAATCAAGCGTCCAAAAAAGTGGGGCTGAGGTTAAAGATCTCGCTTTGCATAACAGGGCTTTTGGGGCTAAAATGATTTGGAAAATTTTTGAGAATCCAGAAGGCCTTTGGGGAAGGATTCTCAGAGCAAAATACCTGGAATCGATGGAAAATGACAGGATTTTGACAATTGCAAATCCAAGGAGAGGGTCTGCACTTTGGAACTTTCTTTTGGACAGTAGATCCCTAATTACAAACCACCTCACGTGGGCAATTGGCGATGGTGCAAAAGCATCATTTTGGAACGACTCTTGGAACGGGTATAGCCCACTAATCAATTTGCCAAATATGGTGGAAGCTACTCAGATCTCATCGCTAGCTTTGGGTGAAAAATTTCGGGACTATGTCACTTTCAGGTTACACAATGGGCGGTTGGATTTTTCTTGGAAGGCTTTAGATATGTTGGCGGAAGAACAAAGGTGCTCGGTGGAAAGGGAATTAGCAAACAGGCGCATCTCTTTTACTTCAAATCCGGATCAAATAAAGTGGTGTGTTGCACGTTCAGGCTCCTTCTCAGTAAAGCTAGGTTATGAACTCCTCAGGCATGAACAAGATGAAGGCGGCTGGCCAAGTAGGTTAGGCTGGAGTAAATTCGTCCTACCAAAAGCCGGTGCTTTTGCATGGACTGCGCTTCACGGCCGTATTTTAACGGTGAACGTTTAAAAAAACTGGGCTTTCAGGGACCATTCAAATGTATTTTTTGCCTCAAAGAAGAAGAAACAACTAATCATATTTTGGTAGAATGCTCCTTTGCACAAGAATGTTGGTATCATTTTTGCAAGAAACTAAGCTGGCAGGGTCCTATCTCAAATTCTCTAAACGCTATTTTTGAGGCTTGGCCACTACTGGGTAAAGGATCGGCGATGGCTGGTCTTTGGTTGGAAGTCCCAGCAATGCTAATCTGGCAACTTTGGAGGGAAAGGAATGCACATATTTTCAATGATAAGGTGATGCCGCTGGGAACGGTAATTAATAAAATCGAGTGTGGGATCAGTGAACACTTTAATTTAAAGGCTCTCAATAAGAGGTATGCTTTCTACTCAGCCTGGGATGAGGCAATGGTGAAAAATTGGCCTTTAATAAACCATCCAAAATGTTCATTATTGAAAGATAAATCCCATAGAGCTCTGGCGAAATGGGAACTGCCTCCAAGTGGAAGACTAAAACTGAACTTTGACGGGGCCTCAAGAGGTAACCCAGGCCCGTCAGGAGCAGGTTTTGTTGTAAGAGATTCAAATGGAGGGGTGGTGTGGGCTGCATCAATAAAGCTTCCTACAGGAATGAATAATATGGCAAAAGCTGCCGGTTTGTTGGAAGGTTTGAAGCACTGTGTAGACAATGGTCTCAAAGACTTAGACATTGAAGGGGATTCAAATTTCATTGTTAAAGCAGTGATCGCAAGGAAGGTGTCAAGTTGGCAGTTGCAAAATTGGTTAGTTGAAATTGGTTCTCTCATGTTAAATCTGGGCAACTTTACTATCAAACATGTTTTTAGAGAGGCGAATAAGGTGGCGGACAGTTTGGCAAACATAGGGGTTGAACAAGCTGTCCCTGTACTTTCTTTGCCATCCCTAAACGTGTGGCCTCTGGCTTTGGAAAGCGCCAACAAGGATAAGATGCACTGCAACAGCCGAGGCAAAGGTGTAAGTACCGCCATTTCATGAATTTTAATAGTAGATCATAGAGGATGCAGAAGCAATTCTCGTGCCCAAATCTTGGTTGTATTTAGTTTGACATCTGAGGGACGAAGCTACTTCCAAAGGGCTCTTGCAGTTACTTTTGGAGTGCTCTGTCTATTTTGCCGCTACAGAAGTTGGCTGATACTTGGGATGTTTACACTGGTGCAAACATAGGAGGCATGAGCATTGCTGTCTGGAAGTTGTTTGTTATGTTCTTTGGTCCTGGTCTTTGACCCAATCTTTAGTTGGATGTAATTTTTTTTGCAATTAATAGATGTGCGCTACCCACTCAGGTAGCAATTTGCCGAAAAAAAAAAAAAAATAACACCATTTACGTGGAAAATCCAATGAGGGAAAAACCATGGTGAGGATTAACTCACTATAGAGAATATCAAAACCGATTACAAAAAGGCTCACTTGAAACAAGGCCACTTCCTAGAACAAGGACTCAAGAACAAGGACTCACTTCAATAGGGCTACAACTTGGAGGGCTCATTGCCACAGATACAAAGAATACAAAGAAGACTTGTTACAGAGAGACCGCAATCCCAATGCAACAAAGGATTCCACCACAGTCATTTGATCAACTTGCATGAATGATAGAGTTCGCCTTCTGCTCACTGCATCCGGTAACTCAGCATTAAGCTTCACACTGATCTACCACACACAACTCACGCACTTTCTGAAGAGCATCAATGTCGCATCTACTCTTTCACTTATCTTCCTCCTTTTCTCTTGTATGTTTTTTCATTACTAGCTCATCCTGTATTTATACCAACTTCAACTTTGAAACATATCTAAAGTCAGCCATCCAAATCCAAATTCAAATTAGGTTGGAACCAAAACATCCTAGGGTGGAATTAGAATGAGGGCGACCCAAACACACGTTTCACTGGGACCCAAAGTAGATCCAACACGCTTCATTAACTTCAAAGATAGTGCTTAACATATAGTCGGCCAAACCGGTGTAAAACACATAAAACAATTAAGCTTGAAACTTCTAGAAACCAAAAATGTCTTCAATGCAATAAGAACATCTTAACTCTAGAACCACAAGTCGAAAGACTTCATCAAAGAGAAATCCAGACCAGCAACTTTTCTTTAAGACCTCAACCAAAACATAGAGAAACATAGTTCACAACTGGTGAACACAACTCGAACTTCACAACAAACCAATAGCCAAACATTTGGATATAGAAACCTTCAACAACCATGACAAACATATCTGAACCGCACGAACATAGGGGAAAATACCGGATCATCATCTTGAGCAACAACTGAATACTTGTAAACTTTCTTTAATACAATTTTCTCAATATCCTCAACATATACAAACAACACCAACTTGTAGATAACCAGTTGACCAGTTGACATCAATGACGCCTGCTAATTTCCCTTTCTCCATTCTTTATAATCTCCCCCTTGTCATTGATGGCAACTTGCATTGTGAAATGTCAAGGCACCATACTAGTTCTGAATATATACTTCTTAAGATTTATTTTTTTTGCTTCTCCCCCTTAGAAGATCATCTTCCTCATTACCTACATTCTCTCATTAGCTTTCTCTCCTTTTCACATGCTTTCTCTCCCACTTTGACATCAATGGAAAAGGTAAAAGATATGTTCATTGAATATTCCTTTGACATGAAAATGGAATACTCACAATGAAAACACTTGAAACTACACGCTCCCCACGAGGAGGTAGCCACCAAACATCAGTCAAAAGATAGAACCATGGTCACGGTTGATGCATCTCAAATGCATCTTAGTTTATGAAGAAAGGAGGGAAATAACCCTAACTTCTCGGAGATACTCAAAAGTATCTTTAGGAGAGGCAACTGTAAATATATCCAACAATCGATCCTTTGTAGTCGGAACATGCTCAAGCTTGACTTTTACATTCTCCATGACCTTCTCTTTCAAGAAATGATATTTGATAGATATATGCTTCGTCCTCGAGTGCATCACAGGTTTCTTCAAAATGTTAATTGCACTTGTATTATCACAGAAGATAGAAATGAGATCATCATATAGCACTGTGATATCTTTCAATGTTTGTTTCATCAATAGAACTTGTGTACAGTAAGATGCAACAACAATATACTCAGCTTCTGTAGTAGACAAAGACTGAATCTTGCTTCTTACTCAACCATGCCACCAATCTACATCCAAGAAAGAATGCACCACCAGTTGTACTCTTTTTGTCATCTACACATCCAGCTCAATCTACATTTGTATATGCACTAAGTGTAAAGTCTGTATCTTTAGGATATCACAATCCATAATCTAGAGTGCCATTCAATTATCTGAATATTCTTTTAACTGCAACAACATGTGTTTCCTTCGGATCTTCTTGAAATTTTGCCACAAGACAAACCACATGCATAATATCTAGTTTAATAGCAGTTAAATACAGTAGTCCACCAATCATAGATCTATACTTGCTCTAATCAGCCTTAAGTGAATCATCATCTTTACCCAAATTGCAACCAGTTACCATAGGAGTACTTACCTGTTTGGAACCATCCATCCTGAACTTCTTCAACATCTCTCTCACATACTTAGACTGTGAAATGAAAATTCCTTTCTTTGTTTGATTAATCTGTAGCCCAAGAAAGAAATTCATCTCCCCAAACATAGACATTTCAAATTCTTTCTGCATCTCTTCCGCAAACATCTTGCACATCTTTTCATTTCCTCCAAAGATAATGTCATCAACATATACAACTACAATCAAGATTTTGTCATTTTCAGTCTTAAAGTACAAATTACTGTCTGCCGCACCTTTGTTAAATCCTTGCTAAATCAAGTACCTGTCTAACCTTGCATACCAAGCTCTAGGAGCTTGCTTCAATCCATATAAAGTTTTCTTCAATCTACACACCATATCCGGTTGATCTGTTAACTGAAATCCTTCTGGTTGTTCCATGTAAACTTCTTTCAGCTCACCATTTAGAAACATCCATCTGATAGAATTTGAAATCTTTATAAGTAGCCAATTCCAAGAACATCCTTATAGCTTCCATTTTTGCTACCAGGGTAAAAGTCTCCTGAAAATCCATGCCTTCTACTTGTGAGTAGCCTTTACACACAAGCCTCGCTTTGTTTTTGACAACTTCTCCATTCTCATTCAACTTATTTCTAAATACCCATTTTGATCCAATGATAATTTTATCTGCCGGTCTTGGGACTAGTTCCCATGTCTGATTCTTCTAAATCTGCAAAAGTTCTTCTTTCATTGTTTCCTTCCAAAGTTCATCTTTATAGGCTTCACTTACTGTCTTCGGCTCAATCTCAGAGAATAAACACAAATTTACTTCAATAGCAGCTTTGCTTCTGGTTAACACGCCTTTTGTCTTGTCTCCAATAATATGATTTTCTGAATGATTCCTCTATACATATTTCGGTGTCCTAGGGGACATCACTGGAGCATCTTCTCTTTCATTCTGCTTTTTTTTGCTCATCTTTATCCTGTTCTTCCACAATTTCTTCTATTCTTGCACAATCATGTTCATCAGACACATATCCATCAATATCAATAGAATTCTTCACTGTTCATCAGACACATATCCATCAATATCAATAGAATTCTTCACTGTCTCATCAATCTTTACATTCAAGCTCTCTACAATCTTTCTCAGTCTTTTATTGAAACATCTGTATGCCTTGCTTTTAGTAGAGTATCCAAGAAATATGCCTTCATCACTTCTTGCATCAAACTTACCCAAAGTTTCCTCATCTCTTTTGATATAGCATTTGCTTTCGAATACCTTGAAATATCTAACTGTAGGAATTCTTCCGTGCCATAGCTCATAGGGAGTCTTTGTACTGTTTGCTCTTGCTTGAACTTGATTGAACACATAAACAACAATATGAATAGCTTCTTTCTAGTAAACTTCCAGTAATCCGGCTTCAGTAATCATTGACCTATTGGCCTCTTTAAGCTGTTTTATTTTTCCTTTCAACAACTCCATTGGCACGAGGAGTTCTGAATGAGATAATTGTCTCTTTATTCCATGCACTTCACAAAACATATTAGACTCATGGGAGGTGAATTCTCCACCTGCAATGGGATCTTAAGATTTTTATCTTCAAATTCCTTCATTTTCAACCATAGCCTTGAATGCCTTGAGATATCTAATGCATCCTAAGAATTTCCTCCTCCTAACCCATTAGCCCATATCCTAGAATAATCATCAAGGAATTAAAAGCATAAATTACCTTTCACCAAGTAGACTTCGCACTCTCATAGGACAACAGAGATCTGTATGAACTAAATCCAATAGTCCAGTAGTAGATTGTTCTTTTGATCTGTAATGATTTCTTGCTTGTTTCCCAAACTGACAATTCCTGCAAATAGCATTAACAAGCTTTGTAATTCTTGGTAAATCTCTCACAACCTAAACAACACTAATCCTTGCCAAGTTATCAAAATTCATGTGACACATTCTCCTATGCCATAACCAACTGTCATTTATCACGAGTCATAAAGCATAGTCCATCAACACCCTTAAGTTGATAAATATTCCCCTTCAAATTTCTCTCTTGTACCAAATCAATGTTCTGAATCCTTTTCGGATCTCACATTTCTCATCCTTAAACACAAGATCATATCCTTTTTTGCACATCTAACCAATTCTCAACAAATTATTCCTTAAACCCTTAACATAGTAAACATCGTTAGTATGATGCTTTCCATCAAAACTTCTTGAACCTATCCCACAGATTTTAGCACCAGTATAATCTCCAAACATAACCAAACCTCCATCATATTTCTCAAGCTTTACAAACTTACTCTTATCACCATTCATGTGATGTGAGCAACCACTATCAACTACCCAAATATTCTTTTCTTGTTTAGCATGAAGAGATAACCATACCTTCGTTTTTCTCCTTCTCCGGAGGGCTTTCTTTTACCTATTTTAAAGAATTAGCAGAAGTAGGTTCATCCTTAATTGCCAAGAACATGCATTCATTGTCATCAGGATCTTCATATTCTGAATCCTCATCAGATATACTAGCATTCTCATTCACATAATAAGCTCTATTAATCTTCTTTCCTTTCCTTTCTTTTCTTTTTCATATCTTTGTTTATTTCTTTTAGCTCTTTCCGGACACTTTGCAGCATAATGACCTATTTTTCCACAACTAAAGCATTTAAAGGGCAACTTACCTTCATACTTACTGGAGCCTTTCCTCATTCTTCTTACAAAGTTAGCTTCTATTTCATCAAAGTTTTCTTCATCCGGATCTTCAGCTTTTGTAGCTTTAAAAGTAGTCTCTGATTTGCACCCATTCCTTAGACTCGGCTTCCCTCATCTCATATAAGATGTCAAAATCCTAACAGTAACTTAGTACAAGTTTTATAATCTATAGTTTGTCTAATCGCATTCCAATGACTACCTCATCCAATCTCTGAACATAAGCTTTAACATTTTCATCTTTGGACATATGTATAAGATCAAACTGTGTTTCCAAATTCTGCAATTTCGCCTCTTTAACTCTTTCATCACCATCATGTGCTCTTTCTAAAGCATCCCATACTTCCTTAGCTGTCTTTAAATTATGAACCTTAATCAGCTCAGAATGTACTACACAATTCTTCAAGATGAACTTCGCCTTATTATTCACTTCATGTGCTCGATTCTTCGTGTGTACTCGACCATGGAAGGTGAGGAGTGTAGGGACTTGTGTTTCTCCACATCATATCCGCAATACTCTAGATATTCTTCCATCAATTTTATACTATAATTAGTTCCATCAAAACTCCCATAATCAAAGAGCATTTTGCTACATCTCGACCTTCTCCTGCCAGCTAAGCTCTTCACCATGGTGGTTCAAGCCTGATACCATTGAACAGGACAACCCAGAGGGGGCTGAATCACTAGATTTTAATCTTTAATTCAATCATCAAAACTAATTCTTAATACTACTTAAATGATTAATCATCAAATGCCAATGTTGAAACTAAAATCCAACACATAAACATAGTAACACTAGATTTACATGGAAAATCCAATAAGAGGGAAACCATGGTGAGGGTTAACTCACACTATAGAGAACACGTCCCATTACAAAAAGGTCACCGCCTCAAAACAAGGACTCATTGTCCAACATACAACCCTGGATGGCTCACCGCCACGTGAGATACAAAGAAGATAAAAAAGACTTGTTACAAAGAGACTACAATCCCAATGCAACAAAGGATTCCACCACAGTCACTTGATCAACTTGCATGAATGATAGAGTTCGCCTTCTGCTCACTGCATCTGGTAACTCGACATTAAGCTTCACACTGATCTACCACATACAACTCACATACACTTCTGAATAGCATCAATGTTGCGTCTACTCTTTCACTTATCTTCCTTCTTTTCTCTTGTATGTTTTTTCATTACTAGCTCATCTTGTATTTATACCAACTTCAATTTTGAAACATATCCAAAGTCGGCCATCCAAATCCAAATTCAAATTAGGTCGACGCCAAAACATCCTAGGGTGGAATTAGAATGAGGGCGACCCAAACACACGCTTCATTAACTTCGAAGATAGTGCTTAACACACGGTCAGCCAAACCATTGTAAAACACATAAAACAATTAAGCTCGAAACTTCCAGAAACCAAAAATGTCTTCAATGCAATCAAAACATCTTAACTCAAAAGACTTCATCAAAGAGAAATCCAGATCAACAACTTTTCTCCTAGACCTCAACCAGAACACAAAAAAACATAGTTCACAACTGGTGAACACAACTCGAACTTCACAACGAACCAATAGCCAAACATCTGGATATAGCAACCTTCAACAACCATGACCAACATATTTGAACCGCACGAACATAGGGGAAAATACCGGATCATCATCCTGAGCAACAACTTAATACCTATAAACTTTCTTTAATACAATTTTCTCAATATCCTCAACATATACAGCCAACAAAAACTAGTAGATAACTAGTTGACCAGTTAACATCAATGACAACACCTTCATTCCTTTCTCCATTCTTGCAACACAGTTAACTTGGAAAAGGTATCAAGTTAACTGCTGATCTAAATTCTATCCTTGGAGAATGTCATATGCCTCAACTGGCAGTTCACTGCTCGTCAGCAACTTGAGTTCTATTCCCGGAAATATCTGCACGCTTCAATTAGTTCACCGACATTGGTAACTTTGGCGTTTTAATTGAGAGGATGATGTAAGAGACCTGGTGTCTCTCAACCCCAACTATGCTGAATAATAAAGTTTTTTGTCTTGTGTCTGATGGGTTTGTACTTTTCTTTGTGTTTTGATCATATATTGGCAATGGTTTGACACAACAATATAATGTAGCAAAACAGGAGATGTTGCAATAATAATTTATTTTTACTCAAACTGAAATTGCATTGAAAATACACAGCTGAAAATTCCAAATTTTTATACCAGCTTAAATACTCAGTATTTTCATAATGTATTGACAACCCAGTTCATAAAATAACCCCTATTATCTAAAACAACAATACCTAGAAAATCTAAGAGTTACAATTTATGAACTCACAGGTAAACATGCCTTGAAACCCTCTGATCAGCTACAGCAATTCATTGTTTTGGACGCCCAACACATAACCCAGTCTTCTCCACCTTGATTTCGCAGCTGATATTAAACTATGACCTTGTCGTCCCCAATGATGAAGTGTGCTCATCAATACCATAGGCGTTTCAGCCTATGAAAAACATGCCCAGCCACTAGATGATTCTATACGGCCCTAGCAGCAATAGTACAGCCTCTGTATACTTCCCACATGCTGATGGAAATGATGTAGACAGCAAATAATGCCCTTCAATATTTGTTTCTTCAAAAATCTGAGTTATGCACTCTCAAACCCCTTGAATATTCATACAAAACTCAACCAATAATAATAACCTTGCACTGTAGCGGATTACTGTTCACGGGTACTGTAGCGTCACTGTTCACAGGTACTGTAGCAGAACATCAACACTTCAGATCTGCAATGATTAACCTTCGAAACCCTTGTTGAAATCTACTAAAACTTCACCAATTTTGCACAAGTATGGCTCCTGAATGAAACCACTCTGATTAGCAAACTTCAGTTGATCTCTCACAACCTCAGATTGCTGCACATCGAAGAGTTTTCGTTCTCCAATGGCTGGTAATCTGCAAAAAGCCTTGTTTCTCACAAACTCCAAGCTTTCAAGTTTTTTAGACAAAGTTGAATGATCAATAGAATGATTTCTTTTTGCCCATTGAAAGCTTTTATAGCCTCTTTGAGAAAATCGACCCATTTTGGCTTTTAAAAATCATTTAAATATTATAATCTTCAATTTGCATTTAATGCCTTCTCATTACCTTGGTTTATGTGCACATAATCAATTAATATCATTAAATACACCTTTAATGTGTCATTGGCCCCATTCGAATATAAAGTTAATTTATAACTTTATATTATAATCCCTTTTAATATAAAGTCATTTTATAACTTTATATTATAAACCTTTTTAATTAAAATCATTAATGACACATTAAATATTAATATCTCCATAAATATGCATCCGTTAGCCATGCCAACTGAAACCAAGGTCAATTTTGCCAAACTCTGAGTGATCAGAAGCCCTGCCAAAGATAGTAACTCCTGATAGCTGACTTACTATAAATAGTAAGTACACACCACTGAGTCTAGAAACAATTGCAAAGGTCCAATCAACGGTCGATACTGCAAATATGCTCTGTTCAGGTGCCCTGCTAATATTGGAAACCCTGACTCTCCCAAAATAGTAACTTACTATAAATAGTAAGTGTGTCAAACTGAGTCAAATAACTTGTGCAAAGGCCAAAACCTGAATCCAACTGAGGAGTAATGTCTCTAATCACCGGGTAACTGCCACAGAAGACCCCCTATCCATAACTGTTAGCCTACGAGGGTCAAATGATAGGCTAATCCTTACGAACTCTGATGCTCACAAAAATGGGGACATTACAGATGACCTTTGTTTCTTTTGCAGCTTTATGTTTCTGATGCTTTTCTTGATTTTTTCCAATGGAAGAGTATTACATGAAGAAACCATGAAGTTTGACTGTGAACATGGATATGTTCGAACAAGTTCTACGGAAAAGTTAAAAGTAGCTTCGC
>VDFB02180978.1:0-11659 GCA_007258455.2 Sequoia sempervirens | reverse complement strand
TCAAAATATTTTTTGTGAAAAGAACAGTAGCAAGCAAAGAAGATTTGAGAAGTAAGATCTACGAGTAGTTCAGTGATGTTCTTGAGGACAATAATGTAATAGGGTTTATATTTAAAAGGCTTGAAAATTGATGAGAATGAAATAGAGAAAAAGATGAACATACGAGGCTTGTCAAGAGTCTAAAAGCTATGATAAGTGAGATTAGAATAGAGTGCGGTAACTCAAGAAGTGATAAAGAGGATGTTCATGCTGAAGTAGATGAAGACATAAGTGATTGCAGTAATAAAATAGAAAGATATAGAATTGTGATAAAAGATGAGTTTGAAGCAGAAGAAGACAAATTGAGAGAAATAATGCAAGTAGAAAAGTTGTGGATGGCATGGATGATTGGTGAGAAGAAAACAATTGGAAACAAGAGGTGGGAAGATTGTGAGAAATCACCAATTGAAAGGAAAGATCTAAATAAGATATAATATTTAAGGAAAGATTGGAAGAGTGAGTATAGTGATACAATAGAAAAGGCAAAAATTGATTTGTTGGCAAATAGAAGATTGAGAATGAAACAGAATTGTAGGAGTTTGTAACAATTAGTAAGAAACTAATAGAATTGAGGGAATGTAGGGTTGCTGATATTGAAGAAAAAAGATGGTTGAAGAAAGTAGAAAAAATAAAAGATGAAGAAATTTTGGGAAATTTAGGTGGATAGATGAGGATGCAATTTCTAGAGAAGAAAAATGGAAGTAAGTTGCAGAATCCAGGCATAACAATAGTGATGAAGTTTGTGGTAGCACACTAAAGAAATATTGAACTAGGAAGTGAACAAGAAGTATTTTATAGGATTGTGGCATGCAACAGAGTTGGAATGATATGACCTGAGTTAAGTTAGATAATTTGCAGTAAATGAAAAACAATTGAAGGATGTTGTAAGAAGACCAGAGATGGTTGCCAGTGGAGGATGGTAATGACAGATAAATATATGAACAATGTGTAAAAAAGAAAACTTGGACAATTAGAATCAATGGGAGTGCATAAGTTGATATGCAAGTTCCAACCAAAGTTGGATAGTTGGGAGGGATGAAGACTGAGATTTCATTTGAGATGTAGGAGATTCTCTCTTGAGATGAGAAATGATAGTGAATTGGATAGAGATGAAGAGGCAGATAATAAGACATACTGCAGAAGCAAAGGTAGGCAATATAAAGGTAATAGAGAATTGATAAGGATAGAGAAGAGGCAAAGGGAGAATGAAATTGGTCAGCATTTATATAGTTGATACTTTCCATACAATTATTTGTAGAAGCGGACATGGATATAGAGTAGGAATGGATATATGATGATTTGATAGGAAAAATAGGTGATAATACATATTGCAGTAACAAAGGACAGAAGTATGAAGATAACATGACAGATTGAAGTTAATGTCAAGTATGCATATGATACTTTAAGTACAATTATTTGACATAGATACAAAATGTGAGTGGATTAGGAAGAGCATGCATGGAGGAAAAAATGTAATGTTCCCTTCTCGAGCATGATCTTTTCAGTTGACCGTTGGCCTATTCCGGAGACCCTAGGCTACTTGGAAGGTGAAATTAGGGTTTCATATTTGGTGGTTGTTGTTGCTCGTGAATGGTTGATTGAATTGCGGATTCTTTTTGGGTTTTCAGAGAGCTTCGCAGTGGTGTGTCTGGCTTTGCGTTCCAAGCACTTTCTGGAATTTACTATTTTTAGTAAATTCTACTTTTGGCAATTGACAGGTTGGTTCCAGTTCAGTGGGCTTCCCTCAGCTATCAGTTCAGTTGGAATTGTTCAATTTTGGCCTTGGGGTGCAGTTGGAGAGATAAGTTCATTTTATTCAATAATGTTATATTTCCCCCTTGGCCTAGGCTTATAACTTAATGTTGTTTTAAAAAGTGGCCCTCAAGGGTGGGCGCCTCATTGAGGTAAATTTATATTTATTATGGTCAAAATTGATGCTTGAGGGTGGACGCCTATGTTATGAAGGGATAAATAAAGTCAAAAGTGAAAAGATTAAAAGGGACACCATCTTTGGAGGGAAAAGGGGTTAATGCAAATTTGAAAATTAGGGTTTCTAGAAGCTTCTGGAGGGCCCTCTCAAAATTATAAAAGGAAGCCTTTGGTCCTCACTTGGATATCTTTTGTCTACAGGAATGTTATGCTGCCAGAATGGTACTGGGACTGCTTCGAGGAATGTATGCCTCCTAGCTTGGCATTGCTTCTTGCTTGAGATATAGTGACTAGTGATGAGGTAGTTGTAGTTTGAGTGGATTTGTAGTGAGATTTGGTATTGTAGTAGTTGTGTTGTTTTGTAGTTCAGTTTCATACTTATTAGTGAAATTCTGGAATTGTCTTTTCATTATGGCTGATTGTTGTTTTTACTCATAAGTCAAAAAATACAAAAAGAATCCTTCTGGGTATTGCTTAAATCTCTCTGTCTATGAGGGGCGACCCTTTCCACTAGTTTTCAGATTTTTTAATAGAGTCTTTGAATTTAGCAAGCAAAATCGCCCTACCTATAGGGTCGTACCATTCTGTCTTACCTTGAAATTTGTGCAAAAAAAAGATGCAGCAGTTTGGGGTTATTTAATGGTTCTCACTTGGGTGCCTTCATGTTAGGGAGACATTGCATCTGATTTGAGGTCTTTAGGCTGAGTATAGAGTGAGTTGTGAGCATTTCAATAGGATCCAGTGTTGCTGGTTAAGTATTTTCAGTTCTGGGTCAGTTATATCAGTTTGCTTAATATCAGTCTTTTGAGTTGGGTTTGAGTGAGAAGTCATTGTGTGCATCATGGAGACATTACACTACATTACAGCAGTGATAGACTTTCTTACTCAATGATGTTGATAGGCATTCTCTAATTATTGTAAGCTGAACAGTAGTACTATCAGCAATCTTGCTTCTTCATCTTATACCTTATTGTAATACCCGCTGGATAAGTGGAAGAGGCTGGCTTGCCGCCTATCATACTTTGATTATTGCATTGTAATACTTAGCATCTCCGTCATATGGTAGCTCCAATTCCATCTCGGGTTGGAAAGCACATTCTTGACATCGAGTTACTTTAGCATAATAGTTGGTAGGGATCCTCTGACCACATGCTCGTCGTTCTCCGACGCATTCTTGGTTAGAGTTCTTTGTATCAGCATTGCATTAAGACCCTCTGACCATATGCTCGTCGTCATTCGGCGCATTCTTGGTTAGAGTTCCTTTATCAGCATTGCATTGAGATCCTCTGACCATATGTTCACACCATGCCCAACTCGAGATCCTGGTGTACATTCTTGGTTAGAGTTGAATTCTGCATCTTTTGGTTTAAGTGCTAACCCTAACGATTGTGTATTGCTCTGCTCGTTGTAATTGAAAAATTGAAAAAATTGGTTCGGTATATTTCAATGGTATCAGAGCCACGCATCCTACCATCCTGTGAAACAAACCTTCTATGAGTGACAGAGAACAAAGATACTTAGCAAGGGAATACAAGAAGGCTACAAGTCAGTTTCAGTGGCATCAGGCTCCGAAAGGTCAGACAGCTTTAGAGGTATTAAGAGCAAATTGGGAATCTTCTCCGAGAGAAGAAATGGGGGATAATGAGAGGACATCGGGTGGTAACAGAGATGATAGTGGGAAGGGAAGAGAAAGATCATTAAGTCCGGGAAAGAGGTTTGAGAGGAAGATGGATGCCTTAATGGATATGGTATCTCTCATGATGGGGAAAGTGGGTCAGAACCCAACTCCACAGAACAATCCAAGACATAGGGGAGAACATAGTGCCACCTGTTGATGTGATTTTTATGACCGCACCAATCAGCAGAACAAAGTTGTCTGAAAGCTACTTGTTGACGTGGTTTTTGTGACCGCACCAATCAGCAGAACAAAGTTGCCAACGGCTACCCTATCCTCTCTTGAACAAAGTATTCAGCATGCTAAGATTGCAAGTAAGATCATGCTTTCAACTCCAAGGTTCCTTTAATGCGAATAGACTCAGTTGGCTCGATGTGATTTTGCTTTTTTCTTACGAGGGGACTTACACAATTGTTCAGGATACTTGCAATAAACAACAGGTATATGCTTTGAAGGGGATTTTCGTGTGAATGATTTAGCTTTGAAGTGCGAGTTTCCTAAAACTAACCAAAAGTGTGCGGAATTGAATGGCTGCAGAGATTTCGAAAATCTAAATTCTAACCTAAATGCAAAGGATGTTAAGCTTAATTTCAATGAACTTCGACCAAACGTTATCTAGCCTCCTGTTGGACAGCTTCGACAAGGTTAGTGCAATCTTCAAAGGAGAAAAAGGATGTTCAAATCATGATTCAATAATGCAAGTACCATCACAACGATGCATAGCTACACATGAATCTTGATCGAAGTTAAGTATAAAAGTTTTCCAGTTGACCATGCAGGACAATCTTACCATCAATAAGATTGTTAGTGGTATGGACTCAAGAAGCTCATTTACATCAAACATAAACACCCATATTTAACTATTAGCATGAAAATTAAATCCTACTTGAAGTCAAAGGTAGAAGAAACCTCACAAACTACTCACAACAAAAGTTGAATTCACCATCAATAAAATGCTTTTATTATGATTAGCTTTCATGACAATCTCTTACAAAAATTCTCAAAGGGAGAATTCCCCTTTTTCCTTCAAACAATGCAATGAAAACTATTCTAACTCCAAAATGTCTACTCTCTATTCTGCTCTGATATCAACTGATTGCTAACTACTAGTGTACAAATGAGGGGACTCCCCTTTATATAGTTGGCCAATCTCAATGGACGGTCTAGATCAAATTACAATGGAGGGCTCAAATTGAGCCACCTCAGCCCTAGACAAGAATAACCCTAAAAACCGCCAGAAGGTGGAGTGGCGTCATTAATGATCCCAAAAATAGCAGATTCCTCCTTGACCACCATGGGCAATTAATGCCCACTATCCTTCTAGAAGATTCTCGTCCATAACCGCGTTCCCATTGCTCTTTTCTCTGACCGCGTAAGCTATGAATCGGGCCAGCACTGAATCAACTTCCTCCTCAGAAATTGATGGAGTAAGATTGAGCTGATATTCAAGGATGCCCACCATTTGCTCCCACCGATCACAAGATTTTCTCCAAGTCTCAATTGAGTCCTGTGTGCTCTGAATAATTGTTGAAAACGTGGAGATTTTTCAAAGTCAAGCTGGGAAAACGTCTTCATCTCAGAGAAGAAAGGATGCAATCTTGCCTTCAATCCTTCCACCTCTACCTCCTCATGAGTTAGCCTCCTGGCGAATAATCCATCCAATATGTTGAGGATGCCCTCGTGAATATTTCTCATCGCCTTCTTGATTTTGGAAGATTTTGTAGCTGCCGTGTCAAAGAAGCCCTTCCCAGTGAATGCAGCCGAATGCCATCCAAAGAAATCATTACTGTCTCCAGCTTGGATCACTCCTTCATTTATCAAAGTCTGTGTAGGCACACGCATCAGAATAGCAAGGCGAGGAATAGTCTTGTCCTGGAAAATATGGGTGTCACCCCAAGCTTGCTCAATACCATCTAAGCGTGAAAGGATACTAGATGCACTTCGAAAAGAGGAGACAAGGTCAGCCATGAATTTCTCCGCCTCACTGTGAACACTGCTTATCCATTTGTCTCCCTCTCGGACAGCCCTCTTCACTTCTTCAAGCCCACTGATTGGTTCTTGTGGCAACTCCGGTGGAAGTTCTACTGCTGGGTTCGCCTGAGCATCCGGACGTGCTAGATGTTGCACATATTCAACCAATGCCTTGTGCTCTTTCTTCAATCTCTTATACTTTCCCTCCTTTTTCACTAGCTTGTCCCTCAACGCTTGGAATGAGCTTTCAGCTTCTTCAACCACTTGCACTCCAGAAGGACGTCCCAAATCAATTGTGGTGACGGTGTAATTCTCTGGCATTGCGTCACTAAAATCATGATCCTCCCTTGGAACGGCAATATGGAGGGTGCGTGAACCAGCCTGATTAGTCTCCATTTTCGAATACTTTCTTGCCCTCTTCCTTTTTGGGGACTTACTTGTTCTGTTTAGAAGCTCCTCCATCTCAATTGCTAGATTAGCATCATCATCCTGATCCCTCCTTATTGCGTGTGATAGCCAATTACGCTGAACGTCGTAAACAATAAGGGGCTGCTCCTCAGTTGCCTCCACTTCACGAACCTCCTCTCGATCAGTATTCTGTTGAGGCTCAATTATCTCAATGTGTTGATCACTCTCCTCATGAGCTCCAACCCTTGACTCTATGACGTCTTCCTCCTCGAAAGCACAATCAAAGTGGGTATCTATTTCTGTCTCTTCCCCTTCATCTGGCTGCTTGGCACCTTCAGGGACATTAGCACTCTGAGTATCCAACTCTCTCGGTATTGGTTGGTTAACCTCTCCAATCTCTGGCTCTTCATTCCTTCGAACCCTTTGATCTGCAAACAGCAAGACTTCGCGCACACTGGAGGAATGGCTCACCAACTGAGTAGATGATGTATCCTCTAATCCTTTAGGTTCCGACTGAATAGGTTTTTCCGGTTGTGGTGGCTCCACAGCCTGGGCAATTTGCTTCTTCCTTTTTGCCAACACCGGTGGCCTTCTATCACCCATGAGGTCGTATGTGAGGGCAACTGACCTTCTTCTCAATCTGCGAACGTGCTCCTCTACCCAAGTCCTTGTAAAAGTCAAGACGGGAATAGACAAGGTGTCTAAGTCCGCAATCTCCGGTTCAGCCCAATCTAGCGGTGGGATCGGAGTGTCCTTTATCGATTCATAATCTGGGTGAACAAGCCCGGTATCTTCTTCGACTTGATCCGGTACTGGGACCACTTCACATTCTCTAATTAATTTGAGAGGCAACCTCGAAAACATCCTTTTTCTAATTTCGGCTTCATCTCCAGCGTTCGCCCAAAAATCTTCCAAGTGAGCTTTGTGCCTGTATTCCTCACCTTGCACTGTTCCAATCTTTCCCCGAGGATCAAAATCTTGCCGACTGGTATGAAGAGTCAACTGATAGAACCGCAACTCATCTTCCGCCTCCCTGGCTGCCTGTAGAGAAGGGCATTCTTAAAGTGAGTTTCCCAAAACAATGGGAAAGTGCAAACCTCCGTTCTTCTTTCTCCTTATGATTTTGTCGTAGGCTACCAATTACCTAGACAGCTCAAGCATTATCATCCTGTTCGTGGGGTACCTCGGTAGTCGGTAGACGTATGAGTTGTACCCTGGCAGTCTTAAGTAGGTGAACTTTGGGAATTGAACGAACCAAAACCCATACTCTTCTATTAACATTTGCGCCTCTTCAGATATCCTCTATTGCAGTCTCCACTGAAGGGTCCTTGTGATGTACATGGTGAAGGCGTCGTTCACCCTCTTGAAGTCAGCGGTGCGTGTGAGATGTAATTGCCTACAAGATTCATGAATCTTGAACTGGTTAAAACCGCACCCAATCGGCTCTTGGTATGCCAACCCCCTGTACTTAGTCATCCGAGCAAGCATGTAGATGACATACGAACTCATGTAGAATGTTTTTGTTCTCCTTATATTTTGAAACTGCTCATCAATGTTGTCGCTGATCATCTGAGCCCAATTTACTTCCACCTTCCCTTCGAGCACCACGCTGATGTAAAAGAACATCCATGGCTCGAACACATATGACTGCGGGCTGTCGTTAACCTTGCTGAGCAACATAATTATATCATAGTACTCCTGCTTCAGCTCCTCTGAAATTATTTGCTTTGGCAGCCTAGCGGCAGGAGGCTTTGGCTTTCTCATCCAAGTGGTGTTGATTCTCTTCACGCACTTCTCGAAAGATGTGGCATACATCTTATCAGCTTTTGCCTTGGATTTGTGTAACATTTTATCTGTGGGCAGAATCCCGAATGCCTCGCCAATTGCATTAGGTTCAAGGTTGGCCAACAAAACGCCATCCGGAGAAACAATCGTCCGATGGTCCGAATTGTAGAAGTTGGCGCACTCCATAATCAGCTCAGGACATCGAACTGCTGGTTGGAATCCGGCTGCTGCATATAATCCGCTCCTCAGAATGTTTTGTGATGCTTCCGTCGGAAGATTACCACCCTGTCCATATATCCTTCGCATGAAGGCTTCGAGGTTGAAGGACCCAAGGTTGGTATCAATCACATTCCCGTACTTTGACACGATCTTAGACTCCGGAATGAAAGATTTCTTCAAGCTCTTGATGATCGCCTGCCTGGAGGCGTTTTCTTTGGCAGCTTCATTATTCCCAGCCTTAGCTCCAGCTTTGCGTCCTTCAGCCATCTGCAAAACAAGAAGCAAACATTACACTTCAAACTTTTAAAATAAAAATATCACGTGAGATGGCTGGCAAATGGAGTTGGCTGCAATCATAAATATGAGTTAATAGCTTCAGCAGTAAAACTCCGACTTCAAACTTCGATAGATTTAAACTCCGAGAATGTAAAACTCTGAACTCCAACAATTTGCAGCCAAAGGAATTTAACTCCAGCAGTCCCAACTTCGAAAAATGCTTCAAGTTTCGGCCACTTTCAACAATTTTAAATCAATCAGCACGTTCCAACAATTTCAAATCAGTACTTCGAAAGTTATACATCAGCAACTTTGAAGATTTTAAATCAGTAAGTTCGAAAGTTTCAAATCAGCAAGCAGGTTTCAATAATTTCAAATCAGCTCTTCGAAAGTTATAAATCAGCAACTTCGAAGGTTTCAACAATTTCAAATCTGATTTGATTCTAAAAATTTAGCGACTTCAGAAAATTTAAATCTTAAAGCTCAAGCAATTTCGACTTCTAGCATAATTAAACGATTTCGGCCTTCAGCTTTCAACTTCGAAACACACTTCAACTTTCAGCAACTTTGAAAATATTAAATCTCAGCAACTTTAAATACTTACCTTCAGCAACTTGGAGAAAATAAAAATTCTCAACCTCGGCAGCCTACTTCAAACTTTGTTTCGAATCTCAGCAACTTCGCAACTTCGAATCTCAAGAAAATTCAAGCTTCTTGAAAAATCGAATTCAACACCTCTCACACTTTCAGCAACTCTCAATCTCGAATTTACTCACAACTCAACAATCACTCTCAACTTTCCAGCATAAATCTCAGCTTCGAATCTTGTGAGATGAAAATGAAAATCCTCGGAGTTTTATAACCAAAAGCTGGTGCTAATTTTAGCAGATGCCATTAATTCTCTTCATCATGACTTACGCATTTGCTAAATTTGAAAGAGAATATTCCAGTTGTCTTGTAGTCGTCATAGCAATTTGCTATTCAGGGAGATTCCTTTCCTCGATTAAATTTAAAATTTCCCTCCTGACTGCCAGTTACTTTCAGTGATTTCGAAAAAATCATTTTACTTCGATTTGAAATAATCTTACTGCTTTTTTAAAATGGCATATTTAAAATATAAAAATTTAATTCAAATGCCTTTTGATTTATTTCACCAGCGTCTGTGAAAATTCGATGTCAGCACTTTAAAATGGCTAGGCGTAATTTATTTTCCATCCATAATTAACTCTGAAACAAATTCCCCGCATTTGAAATCGTCCGAATTTTTAAAATTTCATGTGTCGAAATTTAAAGGGGAATTTTTAATTTAATTTAGGAAAATAATTAAATTAATTTTAATTTATTTCTCCAGCTTAGGCAAATTTCAAATTTAATTGCCTAGAGAAATTTATTATCACTTCCAACGCCTTTTATTTTATTCTCACATTTTGATTTTTTTAAAAAATAAACGCCTTGGTCAAAAATTAAATCACCCTTTCCTCTTGAGGCGCATATAATAGTTGAGCATTTTTAAAAGGCGCAAGTCATGGGTTGAGTTTTTAATTTTAGTGCCTTAGAAAAATTTTCTTTATTGACCCTCTTTAATTAAACACATTTTCCATCACTTGGTTGAAATTTCATTTTCATTCTCTCCACTTGCTGGGCGCATATGAACTATGTTGCCTGAAATTCATATTTTCTAAGTTATTTCCTCTTGCACAAGGCGCAAATGCCACCCTGAGCATTCAATTTGAAGTGACTTAGACGTATCTACCCTTAGCTGGGTGCAAATGATAGGCGAGACTTTCATTTTTCCAAATTCGAAGCTCTTAGAAAACATCTTCAATTTATTCTTCAAGTTAAAAGGGGGCGCATATCATGTCTCCTACTTCCAGTTGGGGGCGCATTTCACATGTAGAGCTCTCACTTTGCAATACTTAGAACGTTTCTATTCTCCAATGCTCAGGGGCGCAAATAACATGGGAAGCTTTTAGTTTTAATACTTCTTTCCTTCCAGGCGCAAATGAGAGGTTGAGCTCTCACTTTAAATGTGGCGCATGTGCAAGGTTGCCCTTCTAACTTTTCCATGCCTTAGTCAAAGTTTGAACTTCAAGGGCGCAAATGGCATGTGTAGTGTTGTACCCAAACCAAATTTTTTTTGCTTCATCAAGGCATTTTGCATTTAAAAGTCTAAACCTTGCTAATTTGATGTAAAACACAGTTTTGGGCAATGTCAAGCATGGAGTTTTTGTCAATAGTTTGTCAATCAAAGTCAGTTATATTGAACAAAACCTGAAGCAGAGACTCAAAATGAAGATCTTCACGATGGAGGAGCATCTCATGACGACATTTCATATTGCAGACGGTATTTTCAATGATCGAAACAGAGTTTTTAAAGATCAAATCATGGAGATTTCTCAGAAGAAAAGCCCAAAAGCGCAAGTATAGCTCAGGGGCGCCCAGTTTATTGGAGGTTAAGATTCTGGTTAAAATGTTCAAGCATCCAGTCAATCTCTTCAGAACTAGTCTGGCTATCCGTCGAGCTATCCAGCGAAGTGTTCCGAGAACCACAACTCCGGCAAATCGCGACAGAAGTTAAAATCCCTAAATTTTAGGAGATGAGAAATTTGTCTTTTCCAGGCAAAAGCGCGCCTCTAGCTTGAGGGCGCCCATCTTGAAGCAGGGGTAAATCTCAACAGTTTCGATGCCGGATGCAGTCAATTTGTTCACAACTAGTCTGCTTATCCGACGAGATATCAAGCACAGTCATCCGACTCTCAGAGTTCAAGCGGCAGTCGTCCAAAGATCAGCTTAAAATGGAGTTTTCACGCTTTTGAGCCTCCGCTTATGCCCAGTGCAAGTACAAGCCAGGGGCGCTGGTTTAAAGGACCCTCCAGATGGCAAAATTTGCAGACAGAGTCTTCCTAACATCAGTAGTATTCTAGCCTAGCTCCGCAACGCATCATTCAGCTTGTCGATCCGACGTTCCTGGTGGTCGTGGCGGAGATTCTACTAAGCACGTAATTTTACGGGCGGACCAACAAATGGTTTTCAGTGCATTTTCATAGTCTTAAGGCGCCTAGCCTTTAGGCTGGTCAAACGAGCCCGTTCGCGTTCGAAGTCTTCACGACTTTTGAGCGTAATCAATTTATCTTTCCAACGAGCATAGCCGTCAGCCTTCAGCATTTGGCAGTCGCTCGTGCGTGCGAGGTCTTTAGTGTAATACTGTAAAGAGAAGACGTCCGAAAAATGACCAAGTCTGGGAGCGGTAATTTTATTTAAAATACGCACTGGAGTTTTTGAGGTCTTAGAAGCAGTTTTCTTGCCTCGTCACCTCCAGTGACTTCTCTTGTAGGCCCTCCTGGTTGTCCGTTAAAA
>VDFB02180977.1:0-20873 GCA_007258455.2 Sequoia sempervirens | reverse complement strand
CTTTTTGGCCCATCATGATCCTACACATACCCATATTATATTATTATATACATATGCTTGGTCTCAAAAAAAATTGTAAGTCTCTAATAAGAGATATCCGATTTGTAAAACGGATATCTACTTTTTAAAAAGTGGATATCCATTAATAACATATATCTATTTTGCTTTGATGTTTACCTTAGCAAATTTAATTTTTACCAACCCAACCAAAAAGTCAAACGTGAATTCTACGATTTCACTTTCTCATGTTGCATTTTTTTTGTTGCATCACCATTGTTTGGCCCCCCATGATCCTACACAAACCCGCTATGTCAATTATGTTTTTTAATGAATTTTCTATGTCATTGTGCATTTATTTATGTTAATTGCATGTCATAACATGTCTCATTTTCTTATAAAAATTTGTCACTTATGTCTCTTTCCATTATTTCTCATCATATATTAGTGTGGAAACTATTACCACCATTTAGCTTCTTTTTGACAAGATCAAAATATAGTGTAAGAAAATTGGAGGCATATGATCGTAGAGGAATTCAAATTAGAACCTAATTGAATTGGATACAAAAAAATGATAAAGGAATCAAATTTTTCTTCAAATTCTTAAAACATAAAAATAAGAAAGAATATATGGGGTTGACCCCGCAATGCTATGGTTAAGTTGCAAGGGCAGCAGTTGGACTGTTTAAGGTTCAAATCCCATGGTAGATAGTGGGAATGCTGCAGGGAGATAACGACAACTTTCAACACACAAGGAGAGGAGGTAGCGCGTACTGCTGTAGGGTCAACAAAGGAAGTAGCAAAGGTGGATATCGTCGCAGCGGTAGTGGATATGGTGGTGGTGGTAGTGGTGGATATGGTGGTGGTCGTTCAGAATGGAAAGGATGAGGTCCCCCGAATGTGGCCTCACTGGTTCATAGCTCCAGTCAAAAACGTTCAAGGTGTTGCCCCTTAGCAGTGATTTACCAAGCAAAGAAAGAAAGAAAGAATATATATAATCAATTAAGGATATGAATAATCTACTTTGTACTATTTCTATAAGTATTAAAAAAATTGTATTCATTTTTAAATGAATTTTGCTAGTAACTCTCAAATCAATCTTCATCTACAAGAGTTTATTGATGTATTTGTTTAGAAATAATCCCATCTAAAAATAGAAAGGAAGATAAACTTCTTGATAGAGTTTGATGTTTCTTTACAACCCATGTCTAGTGAAAATACCTAAAGTAGATTGATTTCAATTGAATTATTTAAATCCTTATAGCCTTAGATCAAAATGGTTTTCTTTACAATGTGATGGCATCTTATGATTATGGTTATATTGATTTGAACACTAACTAAGTATTCATTAGCTTCTACTCAAAAAGTAAAAATATATCAATTCTACAACTTAAGAGTTTGTTTGACTAGAAAAAACTAGGTTCTTAGGAAGAGTATTTATTCTATATAATATTGTTCTAGCACAAAATTTGGCTAAATGGTTAATAAAAAATCAATCATAATATTGTGTTAGCGCAACTAGACTTTGATAAAGCTTATACAAAAATTGAATATGAAAATTCAATTGTAAAATTCTCGTGTGGTTAGAATTTGGTCAAAGAACTATTTCACAATGTGTTCAACTTATTTTAAAATATGTGAATGTGCAGTTGATCATCAATGGATCCTTATCTATTACTTTCCCTCTCCAAAGATCCATCCAACAAGGATGTCCACTAGCTTTGTATCTCTAAGTTCTCATAGTTGATGTTTTTGGTTATCTCCTATAACATTCTAATCGAATCTATGTTTTAGGTTATCTCCTACAACATTCCAATTAGAATCTAACCACAAGGTAATTTCTAACCACAAGGTAATTTCTAACCAAAGGAATTTTACAATATGATGATGTTAGAACTCATTTTATTATGAGAGGTACTCTTCTTGTAAAACTTTGGATATAAAATTTATCTTAATACACTTAATATATTAGATCTGTGTGTTGTTTTTAATATATTAAATACATTTATTACACTACTTCAAAATCATAATTGTCCATTGAAAAAATAGATTATTTCATGATTTCCTATAACCTTCCATTTTAATGTGGATTCCTTTAAAATGAAAATTAATTCAATATCTATATCTATCCCCTTTGGTCTTGGAGTATCTTTAAAAGATATGTGAAAATGATAGAAAGTAAAAAAATTGTTATCGTGATCAAATAAACTTCTTTCAAATTCTCAAATTTTTATTGGAGTATCTTTAAAAGATATAAGAAAATGATAGAAAGTAAAAAAATTGTTATCATGATCAAATAAACTTTTTTCAAATTCTCAAATTATTGTAGTTGACCATGTATTCTTGTAACTTTGACCATGTATGTTTATATTTCATTTTATTGGTTGACCATGTAAATCATTTATGTGTGTTTGTTTATATGTATGTTCATATTTCATTTTATTGGTTGCTCATGTATGTTTATATTTCATTTTATTGGTTGTGTTTATATTTCATTTTATTGGTTGCCCATGTATGTTTATATTTTGGTTGTGTTTATATTTCATTTTATTGGTTTCCTTATAAATCATATATAAATATTGGTTGCCCATGCAAATCATTTATGTGTGTTTTTTATATGTATCTTTATATTTTATTTTATTGGTTGCCTGTGTATGTATATATTTCATTTTATTGGTTGTCTTATAAATAATTTATGTATGTTTGTTTATATTTCATTTTATTGGTTTCCTTATAAATCATTTTAGCTTTGTGTGGGGTATAGTGAGATTTGAACAAAAAGCTTTCATAAAAGGAAAATTTATACTTGACAATCTTATGCTAGCTTGGGAGACTATGGAGTGGGCTCAACAATCATGTCAAAATGCTTTAGTGATCAAGTTATATTTTGATAAAGCTTATGACATTATTCATTGGTGCTTCATTCTTAAAATGTTCCATGGTTGGGTTTTGGTCCAAAGATCCAAAATCATGTGCAAATGTTGTTTAAAGATGCCAATGCATGCCTTATTATTAATAAGTCTATATCGGCCCCCTTTGAGCTACAGAGTTTCATAAAGCAAGGGTGCCCTTTATTTATTTTTTATATGTTCTTACCATTGATGCACTTGGATATCTTCTTCAAAAGGCTAATCAGATGAAGCTTATTAGAGGTATATCCATTCCCCAAGATAAGGTGGTTGTCAACTCTCACTTTGCTAATGACAACATATTTTAAGAGGAATTAAACCACACCTTTGGCATCCTTAATCTTTATTATGTTGTTTCTGGATCTCAACTAGCTCATAACAAAACTAAATTTTTAATGTCCCAAAACTGTTTCATTCCTCATTGGATTCCTAAAGAATGGAGGCTTATTAACACTAGGAGATAACAAGATATTTGGGTATTCCTTTTAGTATCTAAAATGTGGAGGTGGTTTTTAAATAGGATAAAAAGTAAATTGTTCAATTGGGGCCACAAATTTGTATCTTTAGTAGGTAAGATACAAGTTACTAACAATATTCTTATTGTTGCTCATGTTTATTACTCATCTTGTTGAATGCCTTCCAAGCAAGGTTATGAAGAATTGAATAAAATAATTCAAAAATTTCTTTGGTCTAAGTGGATGGTAATGTTGGTTTTATTGCATCTTCTTTGCCTCATTGCATTCAACCAAAAAATAAAGGTGGGCTTGGCCTCATAGACCCCAAAACTCAAGGGATTTTCCTTGTGACTAAATGGATTGTTCGAGCTATGAGTGGAGATGAACCATAGAAAATTTTGGTTCATCATAGAATTATGGAAGCTGCAATAAAAAAATGGAAATATGTCAATTGGTTGGATAAGATGTTAATGTATCCATTCTCTAAAATCATAGCCTCTTTTCCTCTTCAATCCATTTGGAAATTTTGGCAACAAGTTTGTCAATTTTTAGAATGGAATAACTCCTTGCAGCTTGGTTTCAGTTTTGCTTCAACCTCTATTTAGTGGAATAGACTTATTAATTATTATAATCAACCACTTGCTATTAGCTTCCCAAAGCAAGCTTATTATTTGTTTACAAAAATAATTCAAAAGTTCAAAGAAATTTGAGATTTTAACACATTTGATTGGGCTTGTTGGAATTACATCAAAGAATAGTATGGGTTGAGTGAGAAGTTTAAACATTTTTTTGATCTTTGTATAGTCCTTAGTCCCTCTTGATCTCTCTATGAAAATTTGTACTCCCAGATATTGTAACTTTTTCAAGGATTGAAAATGATTGGCATTTAGTTTGTTCAACTATTTTCCTTTGAAGAAGGTTTATTTTTAGATCCTTCATTGTTGACCTCTTTCTCCTTGTCTTAATTATAAGTGGAAATACAAAATTAGCTCCAAATTTTGGATGAAAATTAGTGCTCAAATATGGAAGTCAAAAGCTAATTACATGATACACAAGTGTTGGCTTGAAAATTTTTACATTGCAAGCTACTTGTTGGGGATAGATTGAAATGTATGATAGTTCAACCTACTAGTTACATCCATTTTTCTATGCATTGAGAATATGAAACATGTTGCATTGATGGTTGTCGTTGCACCAAAAGATCGACATGTTAATGCCTGATACAACTGACAAAGTTAATGAATCCATGGGAGATGGTTAAGCCATGTCACAAACTCGAGCATTGTGTTGCATAGCACAAAGAGACGAGTGATCCCACAATACTAGTTTACAATTTTTGGCCAAACTGAACATTGAACTGAATTTTTTTATCTAAATCTTCACTTTCAGACACTTATAGCAGCTAAATCATGAGGAATTTGAAGATGATGCAAACTAGTGCTTTGTGACATTTTGTCTATAGATTCTAAAAAAAAAAAATCAAAAATTTTGGAATCAAATTACACTTCTGTTTCCATCTCCTTTGAAACCTAGTTTTTAACTATAAACACATTTTTAAAGAGTGGCGTTACTAGCTAACACATAACTTTTTTTCTATGAAGGATAAAATTCTAAATTTTTTGAATTTAGATTTGTAACTACAATATCTAGTGCATGGAATTGGTTTCATAGCATTTCATTGAATATTTTTTTCTTAATTAAGTTTCAAAGTCAAACCAGTTACAATTTAGACATGATTTATTGGCTAAAACATAACTTTTTTTGTATGTATCAAAATTCAAAAAAAAATTGTTGGATCAGGGACATCAATATCTAGTGCACTGATATTTTTCAAATCTTTTTTTTTTTTTGATAATTTGCTATTTTTTCACATGTGCAAAACAAAGAGCTTGATTTTTGGTGAAAAACTTATGTTTAATCAAACTAAAAAACATACATAATAAAACCAAATCATATTAAAATTATATTCGATGGATAGCTCATTTCGAGGACTACCATCATCCAGTTGACTCCATTTTCATCCTCAACTTGAGCTTTGAAGAAAAAATTTCAACAAATATTTCGTAGAAGAGGGGGAAAAGGGGGAAAAAGGGGGGTTCTAGCAAACTAGGGTTCGCTAGAACTAGGGGATTCACTAGAACCCCCTTCTAGCGAACCCCCCTTTAAATATAATTGAAAAATAAAACCCATTAAAGGGGGGTTCGCTAGAAGGGGAGAGGTTCTAGCAAACCCCTTAAAGTGTTTTCCATCTGAAAATGCATTTTTCCTTCCTAAATGGAATTGTAAACCAGTTTTTTGGGTTTACCCAAACCAAGGGTGCACACCTTGCAACAATGACCCCAGTGCAAATGAGGGGTTTGAACTTGTGACCCAGGTTCTAATACCAATTGTTGCAAGGATAGTTGTCATTGCACCAAAAGATCAACCTGTTAATTTTTCGGATATAACCGCTAGACTTAATGAATCCACTGGAGGCGATTAAGCCATGTTACGAACCTGAGTCATGTTGCATAGCACAAGAAGACCAAGGGCACACACCTTGCAACAAAAAATATATTTTGGGATTGCATTTTTGTTAAGAAGCAATGGACATCGGTGTTTACTAATTTTATAGCTATTTTCTTTCATGTTCTAAATTGGAAAGCTTGGCTATCTTTGTTTTGGGAATGCACAACAATGTTATTGTTGATTCTATTAGATAGGTTATTTTAAGACATATATGGAAGACTAATGTTCTACAGTGTTTTCTAAAAACTATCATTAGACAACTAAAACTCTAAGACTTTTTTTCTCTCGCAACTTTCAATTTTATGCAAGAAAAATGAGTCAAAAAACAATTTCAACAAATTAAAGAACAAATACTACAATTTCACTAAAATTGTTCAATATACATAATAAACTCTCAATCTTTTGGCTGTTTTTTCTAATGATGAATAATGTATATTCTTCTCAACTTTCAATTTTATGCAAGAAAAATATGAGTCAAAAAACAATTTCAACAAATTAAAGAACAAGTACTACAATTTCACTAAAATTGTTCAATATACAACTCTCAACCTTTAGACTGTGTTTTTTCTAATGATTAATAATGTATATTCTTTTCTTTCTAATGATTAATAATGTATATTCTTTTCTTTCTAATGATTAATAATGTATATTTTATGTTTTTTCTAATGATTAATAATGTATATTCTTTTCTTTCTAATGATTAATAATGTATATTCTTTTCTTTCTAATGATTAATAATGTATATTCTTTCTGATGATTAATAATGTATATTCTTTCTAATGATTAATAATGTATATTCTTTTCTTTCTAATGATTAATAATGTATATTCTTTTTTTTCTAATGATTAATAATGAATAATGTATATTCTTTTTTTTCTAATGATGAATAATGTATATTCTTTTCAACTGTAACTATTATTATTTGTAAATATTATTATTTGTAATGATTAATAATGTATAATGTATATTCTTTTCAATTGTAACTATTATTATTTGTAATGATTAATAATGTATATTCTTTTCAACTGTAACTATTATTATTTGTAATGATTAATAATGTATATTCTTTTATTATTTGTAATGTAACTATTATTATTTGTAATGATTAATAATGTATATTCTTTTCAACTGTAACTATTATTATTTGTAATGATTAATAATGTATATTCTTTTCAACTGTATGATTAATAATGTATATTCTTTTCAACTGTACGATTAATAATGTATATTCTTTATGTATATTCTTTTCAACTGTATGATTAATAATGTATATTCTTTTCAACTATATGATTAATAATGTATATTCTTATTTGTATGATTAATAATGTATATTCTTATTTGTATGATTAATAATGTATATTCTTATTTGTAATGATTAATAATGTATATTCTTATTTGTATGATTAATAATGTATATTCTTATTTGTAATGATTAATAATGTATATTCTTTTTCAATTGTATGATTAATAATGTATATTACTAATAATGTATATTCTTATTTGTATGATTAATAATGTATATTCTTATTTGTAATGATTAATAATATATATTCTTTTCAATTTATGTGATTAATAATGTATATTACTAATAAGTATATTCTTTTCAACTATATGATTAATAATGTATATTCTTATTTGTATGATTAATAATGTATATTCTTATTTGTAATGATTAATAATGTATATTCTTTTCAAGTTGTATGATTAATAGTATATATTCGCGTATGATTAATAATGTATATTCTTTTCAAGTATATGATTAATAGTAATATTCTTTTCAACTATATGATTAATAATGTATATTCTTATTTGTAATGATTAATAATGTATTACTATATGATTAATAATGTATATTCTTTCAACTATATGATTAATAATGTATATTCTTATTTGTAATGATTAATAATGTATATTCTTATTTGGAATGATTAATAATGTATATTATTTTTTCAATGTATGATTAATAATGTATATTATTTTTCCATGATTAATAATGTATATTCTTTTCAAGCTGTATGATTAATAATGTATATTCTTGTATGATTAATAATGTATATTATTTTCAAGCTGTATGATTAATAATGTATATTCTTTTCAACTGTATGATTAATAATGTATATTACTGTATGATTAATAATGTATATTATTTTCAACTGTATGATTAATAATGTATATTATTTTCAACTGTATGATTAATAATGTATATTCTTTTCAACTATATGATTAATAATGTATATTCTTTTCAACTATATGATTAATAATGTATATTCTTATTTGGAATGATTAATAATGTATATTCTTTTCAACTGTATGATTAATAATGTATATTCTTTTCAATTGTATGATTAATAATGTATATTCTTATTTGTATATTCTTAACTGTATGATTAATAATGTATATTCTTTTCAACTGTATGATTAATAATGTATATTCTTTTCAACTGTAAGATTAATAATGTATATTCTTTTCAACTGTATGATTAATAATGTATATTCTTTTCAACTGTATGATTAATAATGTATATTCTTTTCAACTATATGATTAATAATGTATATTCTTATTTGTAATGATTAATAATGTATTACTGTATGATTAATAATGTATATTCTTATTTGGAATGATTAATAATGTATATTCTTATTTGGAATGATTAATAATGTATATTGTTTTCAACTGTATGATTAATAATGTATATTCTTTTCAATGTATGATTAATAATGTATATTCTTTTCAACTATATGATTAATAATGTATATTCTTTTCAACTGTATGATTAATAATGTATATTCTTATTTGTATGATTAATAATGTATATTCTTATTTTTAATGATTAATAATGTATATTCTTTTCAACTGTATGATTAATAATGTATATTCTTTTCAATTGTATGATTAATAATGTATATTTTTTTCAACTGTATGATTCTTTTCAACTGTATGATTCTTTTCAAATGTATGATTAATAATGTATATTCTTTTCAATATATTCTTTTCAACTATATGATTAATAATGTATATTCTATTCTAATGTATATTTTTTCAACTGTATGATTCTTTTCAACTGTATGATTCTTTTCAACTGTATGATTAATAATGTATATTCTTTTCAACTGTATAATTCTTTTCAACTGTATGATTAATAATGTATATTCTTTTCAACTGTATGATTAATAATGTATATTCTTTTCAACTCTAACTGTATGATTAATAATGTATATTCTTTTCAACTGTATGATTAATAATGTATATTCTTTTCAACTGTATGATTAATAATGTATAATTCTTTTCAACTGTATGATTAATAATGTATATTCTTTTCAACTGTATGATTAATAATGTATATTCTTTTCAACTCTAACTGTATGATTAATAATGTATATTCTTTTCAACTGTAACTATTAATATTTGTAATCTGTTTTGTTTCAATTTTTAAAAAAAAATCATTTTAACTTCTTTAACATTATTTTTTTGGACCAATGAGATCATTTTAAAAAAGCAAAATATTATCATGGTCAAATAAAATTATGTAAGCAAAAATAAACTTCTTTCAAAGCTCTTGTAGTTAACCAAATATATTTCTATTTTTTTTAAAAAATCATTTTAACTTCTTTAACATTATTTTTTTGGACCAATGAGATCATTAAAAAAATGCAAAATGCAAAATATTATTATGGTCAAATAAATTTATGTAAGCAAAAATAAACTTCTTTCAAATTTTAATGCAAAATATTATCATGGTCAAATAAACTTGTGTAAGCAAAAATAAACTTCTTTCAAAGCTCTTGTAGTTAAAAAAAAATCATTTTAACTTCTTTAAAATTATTTTTTTGGACCAATGAGATCATGCAAAATGCAAAATATTATTATGGTCAAATAAATTTATGTAAGCAAAAATAAACTTCTTTCAAATTTTAATGCAAAATATTATCATGGTCTAATGCAAAATATTATCATGGTCAAATAAACTTATGTAAGTAAAAATAAACTTCTTTCAAAGCTCTTGTAGTTAACCAAATATATTATGGTCAAATAAATTTATGTAAGCAAAAATAAACTTCTTTCAAATTTTAATGCAAAATATTATCATGGTCAAATAAACTTATGTAAGCAAAAATAAACTTCTTTCAAATTTTAATGCAAAATATTATCATGGTCAAATAAACTTATGTAAGCAAAAATAAACTTCTTTCTAAAAGCTCTTGTAGTTAATAAAATGTGTATGGTCAAATAAATTTATGTAAGCAAAATAAACTTCTTTCAAATTTTAATGCAAAAATATTATCATGGTCAAATAATAAACTTATGTAAGCAAAAATAAACTTCTTTCAAAGTACTTTATGATTAACCAAATATATTATGGTCAAATAAATTTATGTAAGCAAAAAGAAACTTCTTTCAAATTTTAATGCAAAAAAATATTATCATGAGTCAAAATAAACTTGTATGTAAAATAAACTTCTTTCAAAGCTCTTGTAGTTAACCAAATATATTATGGTCAAAATAAATTTATGTAAAGCAAAAATAAACTTCTTTCAAATTTTAATGCAAAATATTATCATGGGTAAAATATAAACTTATGTAAGCAAAAAATAAACTTCTTTTCAAATTTTATTTTTAAAATATCATGGTCAGAAGCTTATGTAAGCAAAGAAAATAAACTTCTTTCAAAGCTCTTGTAGTTAATAGGAAATATATTATGGTCAAATAAATTTATGTAAGCAAAAATAAACTTCTTTTCAAATTTTAATGCACCAAGAATATTATCATGGTCAAATAAACTTATGTAAACAAAAATAAACTTCTTTCAAATCTCTTGTAGTTAACCAAATATATTATGGTCAAATAAATTTATGTAAGCAAAAATAAACTTCTTTCAAATTTTAATGCAAAATATTATCATGGTCAAATAAACTTATGTAAGCAAAAATAAACTTCTTTCAAAGCTCTTGTAGTTAAAAAAAAATCATTTTATTTCAAATTTTAATGCAAAATATTATCATGGTCAAATAAACTTATGTAAGCAAAAATAAACTTCTTTCAAAGCTCTTGTAGTTAAAAAAAAATCATTTTAACTTCTTTAAAATTATTTTCTTTCAAAGCTCTTGTAGTTAAAAAAAATCATTTTAACTTCTTTAAAATTATTTTTTTGGACCAATGAGATCATTAAAAAAATGCAAAATGCAAAATATTATTATGGTCAAATAAATTTATGTAAGCAAAAATAAACTTCTTTCAAATTTTAATGCAAAATATTATCATGGTCAAATAAACTTATGTAAGCAAAAATAAACTTCTTTCAAAGCTCTTGTAGTTAAAAAAAAATCATTTTATTTCAAATTTTAATGCAAAATATTATCATGGTCAAATAAACTTATGTAAGCAAAAATAAACTTCTTTCAAAGCTCTTGTAGTTAATAGATATATTATGTGGTCAAATAAATTTGTAGCAAAATAAACTTCTTTCAGATTTTAATCCTGAGAAATGTTATCATGGTCAAATAAACTTATGTAAACTAAAAATAAACTTCTTAAGATTTTTAATGCAAAATATTATCATGGTCAAATAAACATGTAAGCAAAATAACTTCTTCCAAGCTCTTGTAGTTAACTTAAAATATATTATGGTCAAATAAATTTATGAAAAGCTAAAAATAAACTTCTTTCAAATTTTAATGCAAAAATATGTGTGGTCAAAATAGAGCTTATGTAAGCAAAAATAAACTTCTTTCAAAGCTCTTGTAGTTAACAGATATATTATGGTCAAATAAATTTATGTAAGCAAAAATAAACTTCTTTCAAATTTTAATGCAAAATATTGTATGGTCAAATAAAGCTTATATGAGAAAACAAAATAAACTTCTTTCAAAGCTCTTGTAGTTAACCAAATATATTATGGTCAAATAAATTTATGTAAGCAAAAATAAACTTCTTTCAAATTTTAATGCAAAATATTATCATGGTCAAATAAACTTATGCAAAATATTATCATGGTCAAATAAACTTATGTAAACAAAAATAAACTTCTTTCAAATCTCTTGTAGTTAACCAAATATATTATGGTCAAATAAATTTATGTAAGCAAAAATAAACTTCTTTCAAATTTTAATGCAAAATATTATCATGGTCAAATAAACTTATGTAAGCAAAAATAAACTTCTTTCAAAGCTCATGCAGTTAACCAATTTTAGCTTAATTTTATTGGTTAATCAGTTTAGCTTAACATTATTGGTTAATCATTTTAGCTTAACATTATTGGTTAATCATTTTAGCTTAACATTAGAAATTTTTTGGTTTTTTTTTATGCCAAATAGGATAATTAAAAAGGGATGCATGTCTTTTCTTGATCACCATTTCTAGAGCTTTAAAAAAAAAAAATCTGGTGATCTTGGTATCAAATTATTTATTTATATAAATAGATAATGAAATCATTATAGAGATTATCTCTACAATAAAAGATCTTTCATTTTCAAATCCAAAACACCCTCTAAATCTCAGGAAGACAAATTACTCTTCTTAGGAAAAAAGAATTACTTATAAAGACAAATTAGATCTAGGAAAGAGAAAATATTCTTCGAGATTTTTAAGTTTATGAACAAGTGTAAAGTATTTGGAAGGCATGAGAAGGCATGACAGATTATTGTCCCCCTTCTTGTGTGGGAATAGCAAACTGAAGAGACAGACCGCTATTTGAAAAATTGTACATGCCTTTGTTAATTAATTTATAGGAGCTTTCTACATTGACTTTGTTGATTTAATTTATGGAAGCTTTTTACAATGACGGTTGATTTCTGCAACCTTTCTAAACAACCCTTTCTAATCACACACACATATACAAGCTCGTGTCCCCTCCATAATTTCAAATTAAACTCACAATTTTGTTAAAAATAAAAAATTAACATTTTTTATAATAAAAGTTGTGTATGAAGACTCGTTCTTTCTCTAACGTAGGAATGATTTAAAAAGAAAATGTGACTCGTTCTCAAAGATGATTCAAAGAGAAAATGTTCCAACAAATACGAAAATAAAATTATTTAAAAGTTGTGTATAAAGACTCATGTAAAATACTTATGTAAAATAGATGAAAAATCAAATATTTAACATTTTCAATAATAATAAGAATTGAGAAAATGAAAAATCAAATATTTAACATTTTCAATAATAATAAGAATTGAGAAAATGCTCCAACAAAAGTAATCTATAGTTATTTAAATATTTAATTAAATAACATTTCCAGAAAGACTCATTCTTGAATATTTAAGATTTCGAATAAGAATTGTGTATGAAGATTCCCTTACGTAGAATAGGTGAGGAAAGATAATTAAAGAAAATACTACTAACAAATGCTATAAAATAAGCTAAAATATGTTATTTCTATCAAATGGACATGTAAACTTTTCTATCACGGACTGCCTACTAGTGATCACCTCGCATCACTCAACCTGTCCTATTATTATATTTGGAAAAAAAAAATTCTACTACATTTGTTTTGGATTTGTTTACATCCCTAAACCTTATGGCAATCTATAATCCAATCTATATACCTACTACTATCTTCCCGGAAATCTATAATGTCTATACATCCTATTATCAAACGATTTTTTTTTTTTCATTTGAAAACAAAAATGTACTACATTTTTATTTTTTAAATCGTTTGAAAACAAACGATGTACCAACTATGTTTTTTAACAAAATTTGACCTTTTATTTTTCAAACGATGTACCAACTATGTTTTTTAACAAAATTTTACCTTTTATGTTATCAGTCTTGCAAACACTCTGTTTCATAATTTGTAGAACAAGTTGGAGCTCAGAAATTATACTGTGGCAAAATTATTGATAAAGATTTTAAGAATTCCGACCTTTTCTCATCTTCAGGATTTTGAGAAGATAAGTTTTGTAATAGTGTTGGACCTTTTCTCATCTTCACGGTTTTAAGAAGAGACTGTTTGTCATAGTTTCTGCTGTTAGATTGTCACTCGCAATGGAAGACATTTTGGAGTGGCCAAAATCATTGATGAAATCACAAGGAATTCAGACCTTTTCTGACTCTATTTACTAGCTAATTAAGACATTTCAAAGTGTAAGAAAAATGAGAATTTAAAGAGGAAGAACAATACAAGGATGATGAAAATGAACACTTCAAAGTGTAGAAAAATGAGAATTTAAAGAGGAAGAAACAATACAAGGATGATGAAAATGAACACATAATTAACTATGTTCTAATTATCGAAGCTTGAAGCTTTTAAAACAGTATTTTTATTACAGTTTACTAAACTAGGGAAGTAACTCAGACAACGAGTGTAGTTAAATCAATAACACACAGTCTTGACATGTTAACTTAAAAAGATAAAGCTTTATCTAACTAGTAAATAAAAGTTGATGTTGATGCCTGCATTACTTTAGATAAGGTAAATCTCATATTTATCTATACAACGGCTGACACGGCTGAGACAGGAACATCTGCTCTTGGACATTCACACTTCTCGCACTGACAATTGGCCCCACATTTGCAGTATGACTTCCCTTCAACTGCCACGTCCACTTTTGAGCAACTACACGGATTGCATTCACATTTCTCTCCACAAGAGCAGTAAGCATGCACTTCTCCACTACACAACAACAAAACAAATTTTTAACTTCTTACAACCAGGATTTTAAATTTATAACTTCTTAGAACCAGGATTTTAAATTATTTTTCAAAATTAGTCTTAAAAAAGATGAAAATAGATATAAATAGTAGAAGAGAAAGGACAAAGAACAAGTCATTAGGTATTTTATTTGGTGCTTAGTTTGAAATTTACCTTGCCTGTCCTGATGGAGTTTCCTTAGTGGCGGTGGCAGTGGCACACCTATCCATTCAAACAACAAAATAGAGTCACCCAAATTAGAATTTAAAAACCCAAAGAGACTTGTCAAACTCCCATCAAGATTAGGTAATACAGAATTTGAAAAAAGCAATAAAAGACAATCTTCCAAATTATAATTTAAAAACCCAAAGCGACTTGTCAAACTCCCATCCAGACAAGGTAATAGAGAATGGAATAAACAAAGAATCAAATGACAGGAAGAACAAAATAGCTTGAGATTCGAAGGAGCATAACTTAATCGTAGAGATTATAAAGACATTATCACTATATAAAATTTTCATTTCACTAAATTAGTATGTAGTTGAGTCATACAGTTTAAAGCAAAACTAGATATCCATTATAACACAAGTATTATAACCTTAAAAAAAAGCTATGAAGAACAAAGCTGAAAGAAGAATTCTTTGTGCATTCATCCAGATACTCTCATTAACAGATCTGGACAAAAATCCCTTTGGCATTTCATAATTATACTTCAACAATAAAACCAGAGCATACCATCGTTTGCCTTTTAAAACTGTTAAAACTATATAGCAAGAAAACTAGAGGGTAACTGAAAGCACTAAGGCAAGAGGTATTAACATTACCATTTACAAAATCAAGAGAGCCATTAGCGTGGAGGATTTGGTTACAGAAGCTAACCAAAAAAGAAAGAACAGATGTGTATCATATTTAGGGGACAAAACTGTATAGATGGATTCCTGGCAAAAGAGAGAAAAATATCTACCATCAATCTTTCAAATTAAGGAAAGTGTCAAGCCAAAGGAGATCGAGCCAGAGCCAAATATCTACTGGCACAAAAAGAAGTTCATAGTCCCAACAAAAGGAATATTTACAAAACATCTATCCTGTTCTCTAGAGAATAAAAAAAATCTATCCTCCAACAGAAGAAATTTATAGAACCATCCCTTTGAGTGGAGAAATTCAAGAGACCCATTACTGTAGTAAGGGGGTGGTGTAACAAATAAAGCCTACAATCTTAAGTCAGATTTAATAGGGTTAAATTTAGTCGAGCTAGACTCAGATTTGAAAGAAACCCAATTCATTTGTCCCACATTAGAATGTAACCTCGGCCTACCCAACATGAAGAATGCGGGTACAGCTTATCCAACTACAATAAAACTATCCCATGCCCTCATCAAAGAAACGTCACAATTGAAAAACACTGATACAGTCAATTACAGTCCATAAAACAAAACTACACCACCTTAACTTTAGATTTGACCCAAACAAAAGAATAAAAACAGTACCATTATTCATACAAAACAAAAAAAGAAAAAGAAAACAAGTGCATACCTGCAAGTATCACAGGTGCAGTTTCCATTAGTTAAACACCCACAGTTAGAAGTAACACATTTACAAGCTCCTTCCATCTTTTTTGTTCTACTGATCTTCCTTTTTCTTCCAAAACTGTTGATTTCCTGATATTAAGCTTCAACACAAGTCTCCTAGGGATCTCTATATGCATTTATAGACATGTAAAATGGGTTAGAGGGGTTTCTTTGAGGTGGGTTGTTGCATGTCTAGACTGTCCACATGGCGCAATGTGGCACCAGTTGATATGACACCTAAATAGAAGTCAAGTCAATCAATCAGTACCCACCACTCGGCGATCTTTATTAGGGTTCCATCAATTTTCTGTTGTTGAAAAGAAGAAATAAAGATATACGATGAGATAGAGAAGAGCATGTGACCAAAAGTTAAGGCGTAGCTTTCAGGGTTTGATCCGCTGTCTTTCAAGGCTCCACACAATTGTACCATGCAAATTTATAGCTTAGTTATGCTGTGCAAATCAATACTTTTCCTAGCAGTAAAAGAAAATTGTTCTAGCTTGACCTTGATTTTTTCGGGTAGGGGTGGAGTAAAAGGAAATGTGGGACCTACACCTTGTCTGAATTTCGTTAGGACCTTTGATTGTGGCCGAGCGTGATTTTAGGACCTTTGATTGTGGCTGAGCGTGATTTTTTTTGTTTTTGTTTTTTCTCTACCTAGGTTGCATATGTATTGAAATTGTTTCTAGAAACAAATAGATATACCTATTATATTTTATTAGACTTGTTATTTTAAATTAAATTCTGTATTTAGTTTATGTTTGGACACATAGTTTGTCAATATAATAAAATTATTTTTGATCTAACGCAATTTATTTGGGTTTAAGTTGGATTTTGGGTTTGTATTTAATGGGTATCGAAATATATCTATGTGTTGTTAATGAAAGTTGTGATTTAATGATAGATATTGTAATTGTATAATCATTAATATTTTGAATCAAAAAATTCTACTTAAAATGTGGTATATCTAAATATTAGATGGATTTTTGGACACGTTGTTTGTCAATATAATAAAATTATTTTTGACCCACATTTTTACTAATTTGTTTGGATTTAAGTTGGATTTTGGGTTTGTATTTAATGGGTATCAAAGTATATCTATGTGTTGTTAGTGAAGGTTGTGATTTAATGGCAGATATTCTAATTGTATAATCATTAATATTTTGAATCAAAAAATTATACTTAAAATGTGGTATATTTTAAATATTAGATGGATTTTCATTTTCTTTGATTGGAATGAACATTAAATAATCTATTTACATTATATGATTGATTCATTCTAACTCTTAAGACTAAGGAAGGGGGGAATGGTATTTTGAGAAATATTTACCCTTTGAGACTTTGTAGAATAAGAAAGATTAAAACCAACTCCCCACCAATCCATTATAGAAATATAGGGGAAAGAAGGGGAGCCCACCTCCCATAAGATTTCTTTAGTAGGGTGGGGGCAATAGACAAGGGAGGAAGGGGGTGATTATTTATCAAATGAAAAGATTTGAGATATGTTGCATTATTAGTGAAGAGTTACTTTGTGTGATTCAAAATGTTAATGATTATATGATTACAAGTATCTATCATTAAACTACAACTTTCATTAATAATCCATAGACATATTTTGTGTGTGTATTTAATTGTTTTTATATTTAGTAAGAATGAAATTTTGGTCAAAGGATCTTTGGTCTACTATTAAAGTTGAAAGGTTATGCATAAATTCACTAGGGATAAAGCCTTCTTGAGGGAAATATCCTCCTCACCAATGATTGACATTGGTAGAATGGATACTCTTCAATCCTTCACTCTCACTTGAAGAGATGTCAATTTAAACTCATGCTCCTATATCGAATTACATAAATTATTTGTATTTGATATAAAAACCTTCAAAAAAATTTGACTAACTGAATCATAAAAAATTGACTACATCATTGTAAAATCGCAACTAGTTGTATGTTTCATTATGAGTTGTTGATTTTGTTAGTTGAGTTCCATGCTATTCTCCTAGCTCAAACTCCCATTGGGTTATTGTACTTGTAATAGCTTAACTGGATTTGTTTGTTGATGTATAAGGTGTTGTTTATAGATCTTCTTTCTTCTCCATCCCTTTGTTGGACTAATATTGTTTTTATTTATATCTTTCTTCAGCTTTATTTAATAATTAAAAAAAAATAGTTAGTATGAATACTCTTTAAACACTTTAATACTTGATGTTAAACATTTTCTTAATGAAAAACACTATACAAATGCATAGATCAATAATTATAATTAAAAAAATTAATATGAGTACGAAATGTTAAAATATCTTTTTTTTTAACAATGTTAAAATATCTACTATACTATTATTCACATTAAAAGAAAAAAACTCTATTAATTATTATTTTCACATTTATTACATCGAAAGCTATCGATGTGTACACTTTACCGGTTACCATAAGTTCTGGAAGGTGAGAAATATTTTTACGGGGCGTCATGCAGTCCGAGCTCTATGGAATGCAATTCAAAGTCTTTGGGTCGAATCTGCAGTTTTACCGTTCGGAAATTTGCGAAAAGTTTAAGGAGTGGGTCTTTTACCGTATGTTAATCTTGCCAGGCACGTGTAAGTAATGTATTGAATAATCGTCAATTCTAAACGTTAAAATAAATTTCGTTAATTAATGGCAATAATCTTCTATTTATTTAAAACTTGGTCAAAGTCAACGAAGATCTTTTTATTAAATGCCTAAGGTTTCTGACAGCCTTCCCTGAGGAATTCTCAATACCTAATAATTATTTTCACAAGACCTGCAATACAAGTCTACGGTGTGGGCCACTTAATTATGAAATTTGTGAAAAATGTATATCTCAATATTTTTTTATTTATTTTGAATTTATTATTTATCTGTTATGATAGATATTATAATATTCAATATGTAAGTTTTTTAATTAATTTGTTAGGTATCAGTTAAATTTTTTAATTAATTTGTTACGTATTAGTTAATTATGTGTGATTTTTAATAATATAATTTATAATGTTTGAAAAAGTCAATTGATTGTTCAATCTATTAACTTTTAATTGTAGTTTTCACATTCATGAGTCAATGTACATATTTATTGCATCTATTGCAACCTCACCTTTTAATATTATAGTAGTTCATATTATTTATCGCAAGGAAAGCGAGGACAAGATTTTAACTTTTATTTTATGCATATTATTGATATTATATAAAGTGGTTGTGGAAAAAAATCTTGTCCTCACTATCCATTCCACCAAATGCATGGTCCAAATCATATAAAGGAAGTCAGTAGATAAATAAAGGAAAACATATCAAATAAAAATGAATTAAGAGGAAGACTAGTATCAACAAGTCTTTATTTATGAATATTTTCAACTATTATGTCTTACAATAAAAATCCATAAAAATATTTCAACTTAATGTTATTTTTAATTGTTCTTGTGGCATGACAAATAATAATGTTGTGTTTAATATCAATCACATTGACAATTACTTGAAGATGAGAGAGCTTCTATTAAAACTTGTGGAGGAATATTATTTTACCAATGAAAACACGGGGATATCAAATATTTAACTTTTAAAAAAGCATATAGATTTAACTTTCAAAGAGTCTATGAACTTGAGATTGATTCTACTTGTCACCAAAGGCTAATTTGTTTTCTTAACCTAGCCCTTCCACTATTGTCTCCTAACTATATGCTTGAGATTCCTACATCTCTCATCCTTTGGTTTAGAGGAAAACACATTCAAAGTCTACTCATCATCCCTTTGCAATCCTTTCCACTTCATTGTGTGTTGTTTGGTCTCTGGATTATCTTCTTCATAATCATCAATGAAACCCCCTTCCAATAAATCCTTCCCAAGTTTTGCAAATCATTGATTGCATAGTTAAACCAAAGGCATCCTTGAAAGCATATAATTTGGATCAAGAATCAACATATATTAAACTGAGAATTAGTTTTATCACTTCTCTCACATTCTTCACCTACTCCATAGGGATTTGGAGTAGTGTTTCCTCTATGCTAAATTTTTTCCTTATGTCATTTTCAACAATGAGCATTGAATGTGTAGTATACTTATTAAGGAGATGTTAGAAATACTAGGCATATGCAAAGCCTAGATGAAATAAAATAGGAATACAAACCACCTACATGGAGTCGAGGACTAATCTAGGAGTGTGCACATCACCTAAGGGTGCAATAAAAACACAAACCCCTAGAACATCTTTTTTATGGCACTAGGAGAATGACACTTTCTCTCACCTAAATTGTACTCTATCAACATACCCACCTTTGAATTATTGTACTAAAGCCAATGCCTCACCTAGGATTGCTAGTGAACAAAATAAAGAGGGTCAATCCAATCTTCTTGTTCTTTTCTACCAATACATAATATAAAGTCCCTAGTAGGATGGAAGCAAGTGAGATAAAAAATAACCATATCATTCTTATTCCATAAATTGGCCTTCACGACAAGCATGGGTATCATTATCACTATAATATGCACCCTTGCTAAACACTCAACTTAGCTATTCAATGAAACATGAGAAGATCTCTTAAGGTGTGGGACCTAAAACTTGAGATCAAGCTCTAGATGAAGGGTTGGTTCCCTACCTATTGATATTCTATAAAATTGAAACTAATCCTATATGCTATTTTATTTCATCATTGGAAGAGAGGGAAAAAAAATTAATTAAAAATAACTTATGGTGATGCACAAAATTATATTTGAAGAACTCCTAAATTAGTTTATCATGCACGATATGATCTTAATTTTCTAATAAGTACATTGACAACATCCCAAAATTTTGCATAGGTTAAAA
>VDFB02180976.1:0-15726 GCA_007258455.2 Sequoia sempervirens | reverse complement strand
GTGTTCAGAGAGTGGGAGTGGAGCAGGGTCAGCAAGTTCAAACCCATTTGAATGTCCATCTGAAATCCTCAAAAAATGGGCAAAAGGCCCATTTAACCCCAAAAAGCCTCTACTACAATTTGCAATAAGAGTTGATAAAGATAAGAAAAAATTCAGGGGGTAGTAGAGTATGGGAGTGTCATTTGTGCCACATACAATATAGGGGCAGCTATACGAGAGTTTATTGCCATCTTTTGTGGATTGGTGGTCAAGGGGTGAAAGGGTGTAGAAAAATAACCCAACAACAAAAAATTGAGGCAACTAGATTGCATAAGGAGGGGGAGGCATTAAGCAAAGGGGTTTCAATTGAGAGTTTGCAGCCTAGTATGGGAATGCCTACACCATCAATGGATGTTGCTTCAGCTTCTTGTTGATGTGATTTTTGTGACCGCACCAATCAACAAAATAAAGTATCCAATGGCTACTCCATTCTCTCTTGATCAAAGTATTCCGTATGCTAAGATTGCGAGAGAAATCATACGTTCAACTCCAAGGTTCCTTCAATGCAACGGAGTACACTCAGTTGGCTCGTTATGATTTGCTAGTATCACGAGGGGACTTACACAATTGTTCGGCAGCAGACAGCAGATTAAGGGTTTTCATGTGGTTCAAATGATTTGTCAGGTAAGTGCAAATTTCCTAATACTAACCAGAAATGTACTGAATTTAAAATGTTTGTAGGGATAAGAAGGCTCTAATCTACTCTAAGGCATGGGGACGTGGCGATCAATTCTCGCAGACTTCAACCAGGTTTTGCTTTGCCTCACTTCGGACAGCTTCCACAAAACTGGTGCAATCTTTAGAGGAGTAACTAGAGATATTCAAATCACGATTCAACATGCAAATACCATCACAACGACGCATACCAGCATTCAAACCGAAATTGAAGTTAGGTCCAAGATGTTCTAGTCGACCACACAAGGCGAACCCACCATCAGTGAGCCCGCTAGTGGTATGGATAAGCGAAGCTTGCTCAAATTAAACACCACGTTCCACTATTACTAACTACTTGCATGAAATGAAATCTACTTTACTTTAAGCTACTTCAAGATTCTAAGTGAATTGGAAGGACGAAGAAGCCTCGCTAGCTACTCACAACAAAAGAAGAGATCACCATCAATGAAAACTCTTTTATTATGAAAGTGTTCACAACAACTTCTTACAAAGTATTCAAATGGAAGACTTTCCTTCCTTTTCAATCTAAGCTAAACTATCAAACTATGCTACCTTCCATTCTATCAATTTCTCTCTATTCCTTCTCTGTTATTCTAATCAGATACAAATGAGGGGGGACGCCCCTTTTATAGTTGGTTCAGTCCAACAGAGGGCTTAGATTCAATTACAATGAAGGGCTCAGATTGAGCCACATAAACCCTAACCCTAAAAACCGCCACCAAGAAGAGTGGGGTAATAAATGAGCAATTAATGTCCACCATCCTTCTATAAGATTCTTGTTTGGGAACGCGTTCGCATTGTTCTTGTTCTTCTTCTTGACTGCAAATTCGATGAGTCTAATCATCATAGCTTCAACTTCTTGAAAGGGTATGGCAGGCACGTTCTCGATCTGACTCCAAGGCGGCAACTTCTTTCTCTTGCTCGATGATGATTTTCTTCTCAACTAACATTCTCTAACTCTGAACTGCATGAGGATGATTATTTCTCCACCCCTAATCTTGAAGGATTTTCTTATCTTGGACTCAAGTATTTCTTCCTCGCCATCTACCTCTCTGAACTAAGTGCATATTAGGTTATTCCGACACTTAGCCATTTCTTCCAACATGCAACTTCCAAAGTTGTAATATTGTCCCAAAGTGTTTGCTCCATCACTTCAAGTCCTCCCACCTTAGTTCCAACGTTCATTCTGCAAACAAAAGAAGAGCATAAAAACATTTTATAATATAAATCCACTTTACTCACCTGATATCCATGTTTTGATCCCCAATGTCCATCATTTTTCTCTAGCCAACTTTTGCTTTCTTCATGACTTTTCAACATATGTGTGCTAGGGTGCATATCATCTTGATGTCTGTGTCTCCACCAATGCCTTGGGAAGATCTTTCATGTACTCTCCTCAAGAAGCATATTCATCTTTGTGCACATTTGATATCCCATACCTTGAGGGCGTATTTGAGAGCTTGATGCTTGTGACTTAGACATTTTAGCCAACTTTCTTCAAGGGCGCATTTGGAGCCTTGTCATTTCATTTTCTTCGCCTTAGACAATTTTCAACTTCCTTCTCTATGATGGGCACGTTTAACTCAGACAAGTCCTTAGAATTTCATCCATCTTGAGGGCGCATTTAGAGGGTGTTGTTTTATTTCTCTCTACCTTAGAAAATTTTCCAGCCACCATGATATCCCCCTTTTGCCTTAGCCAAATTTCCAACCCATCTGCCTTAGAAATAATTTATTTCCTCTAGAAAATTTCACCAACCGGGCACCCGAGTAAAATCTCCATCTTAAAGTCTCCGGCAAGGCGCGAAGAATTTCGAAATCATCTCCTTGTCGAAGATATCCAGTACCCAAAAGAAAATTCCCCTCAGAAAATGCAAAATTCATGTGTATCACTATGAAAGGGTACATTTAATTTTTGAATTTTATACCTTAGAAAAATATTTCTCACCAAAGTTTTATTCACCTCTCTTCCCTTGGGGTGTACTCCTTTTTGACACTTAGGAGGTTTTCAAATTCATCCTCCTCAAGCTAGGCGCATTTTCGTATGTCCACTGCCAGTTTATCCTGCCTTAGAAAATCTTTCAACTCACATGTTGCCTCCAGCCACCTTGGGCGCATTTTGGAGGTGCTCCTGCCATTTTTCATGACTTCAAAATATTTTTTTTCTTGACTCCCTTCTTATCTTGGGCGCATTTCATGGGTAGTGCTTCCATTTTAATTGCCTTGGAGGAACTTCTAACCACCTTGCTAAGATGGGCGCATTTGGAGGGGTGTTAGGGAAGTTTTAGCACTTAGCAATTGTTTTCTCATCCACCTCTAGGTTGGGCGCATATCAAGGGGTCTAGAGGAACTTTTAGCACTTAGAATATTTCTTCTCCACTATCACTTCCAACATGGGCGCACATAAAGGGGGGAGGTGGATTTTCATCACTTAGCAACTTTTCCTGAGCTCCTCCCAAGACATGGCTCATTTGATAGGTGATGGAGGAATTTCTCTTCACTTAATGTTTTCCTTGTCTCCTTCTGAGCTAGGGTGCATTTAGCTAGGTGGACAGGAACTTTCATGCCTTTGCAATATTTCTTCACAACTATCTTCCACCTTGGGCGCATTTCACTTGGGGAGGTGGAATTTCCACCCTTAGAAACATTTCCTTCATGCCTCTTGGAGTTGGGCGCATTTAGGGTATCAAGGAGGAATTTCAACAACACTTAGAAAATTTTCTAGAGCCATCTCCAATATGGGCGCATCTAGGGGGTCTTGTAGAAACTTGTCATGACTTAGAAAAAAATTTCCAATCTAGCTTCTAGCATGGGCGCATTTAAGGGGGTGAAGGAATTTTCTCAGATTTAGACATTTTCAGGCTTCCTCGCCCTTGTTTTGCTATATTTAGTAAGCCTCTGGTTTTCATACTTCTGTAGCTTGAATTGATTCAAAATTTTAACCACGGGATCCTCAAGACCTAGTTAATCTGTTCACATTGCCATCTTGTGTCGACCTGCTATTTATAGCCTGTTTCTGGAGGTGATTTACCATTTATAGTAACTGCTTGATTTCAGGACTTCTGCAACTCTATTTAACTTGAAATCTGACTGACGTGATCCTCATGGGTTGATTGGCCTGTTCACACTGGCGCTTCGCGCTGACCTGATATTTATAGCCTGTTTGAGAAGTGCCTTACTATAAATAGTAAGTGCTCGAATTGCCTTCAAATTTTACCAGTGGAATCCTTGAAAGATACTGATCGCAGTGGGATACACCGGTTTTCAGAGATTCTGGCATTTGACCCTTCATTTTGAATGCAGAGAACGACCCTAACCGGGCATGTTTGCCGAAGATCTCCATCTAACCCGTTTTTGTTGCATGTCGCCTGTTCGTGGCGTTCATGAAGTGCTGGCGGTGCGGGATGATCTGCTAAAATAGTAAATTAGCGAAAAGTGACCACTTTCGGCTCTTGGATCGTTTGCGTATGCGACCCAGAGGATCTCAAAAACCGGAAAACCCGCTGGCTGGTGCGCATCACGAGCAACTGGCTAAAATAGTAAGTTCTGAAAGTGATCGCTAATACCGCATATTACCTTGTTGTATTAGCTCTTAGAAAAACCCGGGCGTGCGTGACTGGTGCGCCATGAGAGACGGCTGCGAAAGGGTCGTAGTCATGGTTTGTTCATCCACTACGACAAACCCACCGAAAGAATGGACCTTGGTTGGGGCTAAACATGAGCCTACGTGGCCTCCGGGCCTGAACGAAGTTATGTTTATGCGCCATCCGTTCGTGGTGCCAGAGAAAGTCGAAATATTTATGAACGGCGAAGAGCTACGTGGCCTGGTCGCCACGAAGGTGATACTTCCGTGGCGGGTGTGGATTCATCTCGATTACTGAGATAAAAGCGACTTGACATGCTTGGATCACGATTCTTAGCGGTTGGGCTGAATTTACTTATGAATCAACTTCAAACTAGCATGAGAATGCAAACCCTAATTTCTGTGAGGACTTAACCAAGAGACACAGGCCAGAGGCCGGGCACATCCCGGGAAGGCGGGCAGGGCAAGAGAGGGCAGGCCAACTGAAATCAATCCAAAAGACCCGACTAAGCAAAAGTGGAGGAGTCCCCACTGAATAAATTTGGTATAATAGAAAAAGTGCAACGCCTCAATCATGGGAGGATTACGGAGAAAGAATGTTGCGTGTTTGATATTGGGAAAAGATGGGGCTGATTCCTCTATTGCCAAGTTTTTTTATGCTAATGCCATACCATTTCATGTCTCACGTTCACCATATTTTAAACAAATGTGCAAAAATATTATAGTTGTTGGTCCCTCATATGTTCCACCTAGAGAAACTAAGCTACGCACCACCCTTCTTGATAAAGATTACTCCAAGGTGAGTATTTTGATGGAGGATATGAGACAAACATGGTTGCCAGATGGCTGCTCCATAATCATGGATAGGTGGACTGATATCAAATATCGGCCACTCATCAATCTTATTGTCACTAGTACAACAGGCTCTTATTTTCTTAGAGCTATAGATTGTTCGGGCAAAAGGAAGGATGCAACCTTCCAATTTCAGATTTTGAGAGATGTTATAGAGGAGGTTGGAGCCTCTAATGTTGTGCATGTACTGATCACTTTTTACTTTTTACTTTTTAGTGATGAAGCTTCAGTAGCATTATTGTAATGTTGATAATCTTATCTTATTCGTAGATTTTATGGCATGGACATGGTATTAACCATGTAGATGTAATAAATGTTGAATCACATTTTCTTTCTTTCTTATTTTTGATTTGGAATGTGAGACATCATCTATAAATTGATACCTATACTAATCTCATATCAACTTGATGATACGCCAGGTAGTGACAGATTCAGCCTATGTGTGTAAATTAGCTGGATTGATGGTGGAGAGTGCTTATAAGCACATTTTTTGGACCCCTTGTTGTGTGCATGCATTGAACAATACCTTGAAGGACATTGGGAAGATAGATTGGGTGAAGGCAGTGATTGCAAAGGCTAGAGATGTGCAAATGTTCATTTGCAACCATCAAACTTCACTTGCTTTGTTTAGAACATTTTCGAAGAAGGAATTTCTCAAGCTCGTAGAGACTAGATATGCCAGCTACTTCATTTTATTGGAGAGGATGCTTGAGGTCCAAGATGCTCTACAATTAATGGTGGTCAATGTAGAGTGGGGTAGATGGAATGAGTCAAACACACCAAAGGGAAGAAGTGTTAAACAAAAAATCCTTGATGATGATTGGTGGTCCACAATGAGGTAAGAAAATTGGCATTGCTGATTTTATTATTTATTTGAATTATTTCTTAATTTTATTATTGCTGATTTTATTATTTAATATTTATAGCTGATTTTAATTTTTGTAACTTGTTTGCACCTGCAGATATGTATGCTCCTTCATCCAGCCTATTGTGCAAGTGATATGCTGATATTGACTCTCCTAGCCTTGGCGAGATTTATGAGACCTTTGATAGTATGCTTGGACAGGTCAAGCAAGCAATTTATAGCAGGGACCCTACTTTGGGATTTTATGAGGAGCATCTTAGGCCCATTGTGACGCGACGGTGGAACATTATGAACACCCTGTTTCATATGGAAGCCTATGCTCTCAATCCCAAATGGTATGCACCGAGACCTTGGAGACTGGCTCCATCTCATGATGAAGAGGTGAAAAAAGGCTTCATGAAGGCCCTTACAAAAATGTATACTTCAGAGAAATCTACTATACTTCACACACAGTGGCTTGCATTTGCCAATCTTCGTGGTCCAACCTTTGGCAAACCAGAGGCGAGGACGAATAGAGCTACATTGGCTCAAACTAACCCTATTGGATGGTGGACGTGGCATGGGAAGGATGCACCAGAGTTGAGATTACTTTCCATTTGTCTTCTTTCACAGGTGTCAATTCCTCTGTTGCAGATAGGAATTGGTCCACATATAGCTTCATCCAATTAGTCAAGAGGAACTGCCTTACCTCTAGACAATCGGAGAAGTTGGTGGCAGTACACAGTGCTTTGCGGCTACAGGATCGCTAGTCTAGTGAGTATTGTCAAACTCCAGCCTTATGTTGGGATGTTAATCCCGAAGATGCTATGCAAATTGAGGAGGATGCACATGAGGGATTGGTTGGGGTTCCATTGGTTGAGGCAGATCCCTCTATTGACATGGAAACTAACACTGATTTAGACTCGAGCTCCAATGGTGAGGGAAATGCTCATTTAGACCTACCTTCTGCTGATTGGGGACACTAAACAACGATATATTTTCTTAGTTTTATGTTTAGCATGTCATTTCATAGTTGAGACTTGAAGCCTTTGGGCATTTTGGTTATAATATCAGACTCTTATATGATATGTATGCACATTGATAATGAAAAGCATTTGAATTTTGTTAATTTCTTTGTCGATTCTCATGTGAAATCTCAATTCAAGTCTAATGATATGTATTAAGCTTATACAATGTCTAGAATGAATGCTTTATCAATGTTATGCTATGAACATTTGAAATTTATCTATATTTTTTAAAATTTCCCTATTTTTTTATCAACTATCCCCTGTCGTCCCCTTAAAAATGACCCAAAAGTACCCCCGTACCGAAAACTCATCCCGCCGTACCCGACACTCCCCATCCTTGAAACCTTGCGGAGCATAGCCTTAAAAACATAATTCAAGGTGATGCTCCTACATCATACTCCCAAGGGGAAGAAAATTTGAGTTCCACTTCAAATGATGGTCTACTTTTCTTTCGCTTCCTCCAATTGTGCTGCATATGGAGCTTGTAATGTCCCCTTTTTGGGAAGACCTTTACTTTGTTGTTTAGTCTGCTAAACTCAAGAAATCAAATAGGCTTATGATTGAGAAATTAAATGGTAAGACTTTAAAATCCACCTTCAAGGATATTTACTTACTTATTAGTCTTATAATTGTTGGTGATCATCAAGGATGGGCACTAGGAATCACACTTATCTGATATAATTACTATTATATAATGTGCAGTAATAAATGTTTGAAACCTGAGAGTGAGCTAATTGTTGTGTTTGATTCTCTATTCAGATATACCCTTAAGACTGTATTAAATCTTATGTTCTTTTTTAGCTATTCCGATCCATATATCTCTCTGCTAATTGATTGATTCCCTCCCAGCTGTGTGTACTTCCTTCTTATAACTGGCGGTTGGTAAGAGATGTCTCTATCCAAAAGACACCTCCTTTGATTGGTGTGACCATCTAAATGGTCATGATTTTCAGCTTATCAATTACTAATTATTGCTACTTAATTTGTATTATTTCCTGCTTAGAATTCACCGGCCACCCTTGGGAATAGTCGTTGTCTCAATTTATTTCCTCTTGCCGTTTAATAATCTGATTATCATGTTTAATCATTTGCTCCCTTTTAGAGTCGTCTTCCATTAGAATCGATCCTTTAAATTGTCTTTGGTGATCTACCCAGTAACATCGACCCCTTTTTATCTTTATCTTGCATCTATCAAACTCATTGTGGTTCCTAGTTAACTATTACCGTTGCTCCTCATCAGGTATCCGCTACCTTACTTCACACGATAAATTCTATTACTGCGCCTTGGACATTAATTGTCGCTTCTCTACTATATATCATAATCGCTTCCTTCTCCAAGGATCGGTGCTCTTCATAACTATCATTCCTTTTATATTCAACCTGCTAACTAGTCATGATATCCATGTCACCCTATATCCACAATTGCTAACTCCTTTGAAACTCTTTCAAGAGGCCATGTCTCATATATTGCGACTCCACTCATATACATTGGTGTAGGAATCCCTGAGTGGCGGATGTGGAATTAAAGGTTGCATTGGGTTTGTTAGTTGCTCGACCCTTCATACAAATGTTGTATACATATATCGCCTGTAGGGATCTTCGCTTAGGCTAATAATATTTTTGTATGAATATAATATTATTAATTTGTAAATATTAAATCGTGGATAAATATTATTAAATACTTTGTATAAATATTATTATTAACTTTATTACTATGATATCCATAATAGACAATATTAATGGTTCGTATTAATTATGATGATAACATTATCCAAGGTAATTATAATAATGCTTGGGTTATAGAGTGCATATGTATGTTCAGATCTCGGGACATGATAGTTCGTCCCTCCCAAATTTGCTTGTCCTCAAGCAACTAAAAATTTGGGTGATCAAACATCTTAGTTTTCCAATTTGGAAATGCCCTAAATTTGTCCTAAATCCTTAACCTAAATAAACAAGGGATTAGGGAATATTTCTCACCTGATTGGAGTCATGATTGAAGGCTTGCATACCAATTAGAGTCATTCATCCTAATCATATTGGATAACAGATCATTATCATTCACCCCAATAATAAGTAGTAGGTTTTAAATGTTAGTAACTTCGGGTCAACCATTAATTCGATCAAAGTACTCTAACATCCTTGGAGGGTTTAACCATAAGAGAGTATAGGAAGCATGACTTGATGGGGGGCCTAGGATCCGTCATGCCAACTCTTTCCCTTTCTCTTATGATTTAGCCTCTTGGGTCTGCTTAGTCCCTCCCCCTATTATAGAACGCATTGGTTCTCCCTTATATGACATATTGGTCCCCCATTATAGAACACTATGTGTTCCATTATAGGACGCAATGTCCTCCATTATTGATCGCAATGACCGCCATTATTGGTCACAATGACCGCCATTATCGATCGCAATGACCGCCATTATCAGATGCAATGTCCGCCATTATCGGTCGCAAGGACCGCCATTATCAGACGCAATGTCTGCCATTATCAGCCACAATGACCGCCATTATCAGATGCAATGTCTGCCATTTATCAGATGCAATATTGCCATTATCGATCGCAATGACTGCCATTATCAAACGCAATGTCCACCATTATCAGGCGCAATGTCCACCATTATTGATCGCAATGACCGCCATTATTGGTTGCAATGACCGCCAATATCGATCGCAATGACCGCCATTATCAGATGCAATGTCTACCATTATCGATCACAATGACCGCCATTATCGGACGCAATGTCTGCCATTATCAGCCGCAATGACCACCATTATCGGATGCAATGTCCTCCGTCTAAAGAGCTTCATTCCTTCAAGGAGTCCCCTCCTTTTGTTCCTCCTTTGTCGTATCTTCTTTTATTTGGGCCTTCTTTTCCTTCCTCTCTTGCAACCTGATTAGAGTTTGCTTCCATGTTGAAGGCTTGTCTTCTTTTTTGTCTGCATCGGTGTCCAAGTTCTCGAACTCCCCCGCATCGACAACACATGTTTTCTCTTGTAAGGTCCTTTTGACTGCATTGGTGTCCTAGTTTACATGCATTTCCACAATCATAGCAAAGCCCCTTCCTCCTTAGTTCCTCTCAGTCGCAATAAGAAAAGCATGGTTCCTTGCGCTCTTCCTTCATTTGGGAGGGTTCTTTTGATGTTGTCTTACTTGAGGAGGGTCTTCTTCTTGCTTGGGCGGTATCCAGTCAGGTAGCCTTGAGGATTGCCTCTTAAAGTGTGGAGGGGTCTTGGGTGCTTACTAGGCCATGAGTGGCATCTGACAACCCTTCTATAAAAAGGTAGGTGAGCCTATCCTCGGATATTCCCGGGACCATGATTGCTAGTCATTGGAATTCCGTAATGTATTCCTCAAGGGTCCCTCTTTGCCTTATTCTGGTTAGCTCCTTGAAGTATTTTTGGGGATGAGTTTGGTCAAATCTTTCAATGAGTCTTTTCTTGAAGGTCTCATAGGCCTTGATATTTTTGTGATCTTGGGTAACTAGGTCATGATGCCACTAGTCATGCGCCCCCCTTCTAGATGTAGTATGGCGAATGTAATGGCATCTTTTTCTATCATGGGGCAAAGAGTTAGGTATGTTTCTAGTTTTTGTAACCATGCATGGGCTGTAATTCTCCCCGACCCATCAAAGTTAGGGATGGACAGTTTTCCTATTTTACTTTGTATATCTTTGTTTGGGCGATTGTTTCTATCGCTATGATCATTTTTCATCACAACCTCATGTTGTGACGCTTTTTCACATCGCCCATTGCAAATGGGGACCCCCTAATTTTGGCTTTGCTTTTCGGTCATTTTGTCGTTGTCTCTCTTTTCTACTGTCTGTCTTTCCGGGATTCTGCCCGTCATTGAGTTTAAACTTGAAATTTTGGCCAAGTCCAAGAAATTAGGGTTTTGAATTTTCCGGCCAACCTAAAGTCAAATGAGATGAATAAATTGCAAATTGAGCTTAACACTGTTGTTAGTATGATTCCAGCAGGTTTCTACAGAAATTTCATCAGATTCTGGCTACTTACTATTTTAGTAAGTGTGCAATTACAGGCAATCCTTCAACATTTTTGAGATTCCGACAATCACACTGCGTCCAGAGCACATCAGGCTATTCACAGGTCAAATTTGAACTGAAATGCATTAAATTCAAGTTATTCTTTAGCAGCTTCCTCGCTTCTGAGGCAATTTTCGGGGATTTGCATGCGATATTTTCAAATACATGTCTTGATTTTCTTTCTCTGGTTTTCCAGAGCCTGACGGTATAACATGTAATGGAGTCGGACCACCTTTCTAAACCTACTATTTTTAGCCACATGCGTATGTTGAAAATTTTTCTCGGTTTTTCTGGTTTTTCAATATTTTTTCGCAAAAGATGATACGTAAGATCATCCCACCGGGTTGATCACTTTCGTGCCGCTTTGTATTTTGAAGTGTGTATCACTGGGGCAGCCTACTGACACTTCTCGAACCGGGTGAACCGACTAGCATGCAATTGAAACGAGGTCAAACGGAGCTCATCCGAGCGCGATGCACAACAAAAATTAGGGTTTCGAGTCGTGAGCTAAAATGAGGAGTCGAGGTCAAAATGTTCGTAACCTAAGTATCCACTCCATGACGCGATCCTTTCGAGTATGCTAAAATTGCCAGCAATCAGAGGACCTGCTATTTTTAGTAAGGTGTTCCGGGCGCAGGCTATAAATAGAAAGTTGATCTTGGCATCGGCGTACACAGGCAAGTTCACCACCGAAGGGCACACTGTCCAAATTTCAAAGCAAACGGAGCGAAGGAAGCCTCAGAAACAGGCACTTACTATAAATAGTAAGTCACTTCGGCAGCGGCTATAATTGGCAGGTCAGCACCATATCTCAGCAAGCACAAGTCAAGCACGTGATAGGTAATCCATGGCGCAAATTTCAAGGCAAACAAGAGTTATAGAGAATGAAGAATCAGATAATTGCTATTTTTAGCAGGCCGGGTCTGAGAAATTAGGGTTTCCTAAAATCAAGGGCGGAACACAAAAGTCAGGCAGAAGCAGCGTCCAGTCACGATCAATACCCTTCAAGCAATCAACACTCAAAATTTGAAGACTTTCTGAGCAGTTGCTATTTTTTAGCAGGTTGCTAAAAATAGCAGGTGCAGGCAGACATCAGGCTCCGACAGCTCAGTTACATCCCGAGAGTCAGCACAAAGCAAAATCAGGCTCTTCAAAGTCATAAGTCAATTCAAAGCACAAAATTTGAAGAACTTTCTAAAAATAGCAAATTAGGGCAGGCGTGGACGAGTCACTCCAAATTTGACAAATGGCATAAAATTCACTGAAATTGATGAATTTTCAAGTCCGGCAAGTGAAAAATGCCTTTAAAGGCTGGAGGCTGGTGGAAATTTTCTAAGTCACACAAATTGGAAGCTCCACTGGTAATATGCGCCCTTGAGCTTCAAGATGGTTGAAAAATATTCGAAGTACGGAAATTGGAACCTCCTATGGTAAAATGCGCCCAAGTGCAAAGAGGTGGCTTGAAAACTCCTAAGGCAAGTTAAAATGAAAGCTCATGCCTCCAAATGCGCCCTTAAGGAAGGAGGTGATAGGAAAATTTTCTAAGTGCTCGAAGCTTGAAGCACGAGGGGTGAAATGCGCCCAAGTTGAGAGGGATGGCTTAGGAATTGACTAAGTGTTGAAAACTAGAAGCTAGCCTAGGCAAATGCGCCTTGAAGAAGAGGAGGCACCAAAAATTTTCTAAGGCACCCAAAGTGGAAGTAGACATGCTAAAATGCGCCTTAGGAAGAAGGGTAATTGAAAATTCTCCAAGTATTGACAAAAATTGGAAGCCCAGCATGCCAAATGCGCCCTTGGAGGGAAAGTGGCATTGAAAATTTTTCTAAGTATACAAAACTTGATGTAGGACCCTCCAAATGCGCCCAGCTCAGGAGAGGAGATGAAAAGGCTTCTGAGTGGCAAAAGTGAAAGTTGGAGGTCTCCTTGCCATACCAAAGCAAAAATGAAACCTGATAGGGTGAAATGCTCTAGTCAAAACTAGGACTCCGAGACCCATCTAAATGCCTCGCTTTCAAATTGAAAGTTGACTAGGCAATATGCTCAAGTGGTAAAAATGAAAGCTGACTAGGCAATATGCCCCTTGGCAACCGAAGTTGATGGCCTTAAATGCGCCCTTACAAGTTGATGTTGAAATGTTGAAAATGAAACCTTGGTAGACAAAATGCGCCTAAGTCATTAAAGTGAAAGCTCCAGCATTGATATGCGCCTGGAGAGCAAGGACGTGGCTAAAGAGTTTAAGCGTTGGAAATGAAACCTCCACTAGCTATATGCCTTTAAAAATGGGCCGGATATGTAGTATACCAAGCTAAATTGAAAGTTGCGCTCGCATTTAAAATGAATGTAGACCTCCCAAATGCTTCCCTGGCATAAATTGAAAGTGGCATGTGATAAATGCGCCCCCTCACAAAATTGAAACCTCCACCTCTCATTTGCGCCCAGAACAAAAACTGAAAGCTTTGCATATCAAATGCGCCCCAGGATGAATGCTTGACCTCTTGTATGCGCCCTGAGGAGTAAAGTGATGAGATTTTAGCTAAAACTGAAAGTTGAACCATGCAAATGCGCCAAAGCACAAACTGGAGGGTGCCTGAGTCAAATGCGCCTAAAGGGAAAATTGAAAGTTCAAATATAAGAATGCGTCCCTCTTGACAAAACTAGAAGTTCACGCGTTCATTTGCGCCTAGTGTCAAAATTGAAAGTATCACATCTCCTGGGTAATATATGCGCCTTTGGCCAGACTGAAAGCTCCCTCTCTAATTTTGCGCCCAAGTAAACTTTGAGAGTTAAAAGCGCCTTAATCATAAGTTGAAAACTCAAAACACCAGGGAAATTTGCGCCCTTGAAGTGCCAAAAACGAAAGCTTGATGAAGTCAAGTGCGCCAAGGAAGTTGCTAGGGATCTTATATGCGCCTGGATGCTCCACCTTCAATATGCGCCCAGGGATGTGATGCAAAATATTCTAAGTGTTGGGGCTGAAAATTTCCCCCATCATATGCGCCCATCAATGTGAGAGGACTTTAAAATTTGACTAAATCATCAAGTTGAAAGTACAAGGTCCAGAATGCGCCCTTGACTAGTGGAGAGCTAGAGAATATTCTAAACGTGGAGATTTGAAGTCTAACTCCCCAAATGCGCCCTACCTTGAAGAGAAGTGCTTGAAAATTTTCAAAGTTTCACAAAATGGAGGTAGCTACCTCTAGATGCGCCCCAGATGAAAAGGAAGCCCAAAATATTTTCTGAGTGTTTGCAAGTGGTAGGACAAAAGCTTAAATGCGCCCAAGTTGGTGATGGAATTTAAATATTTTTCTAAGTGTCGGCAAAATTTCACCTCTATAGAAAAATCACGCCTGGACTTGGAAGTATGGAAATTCCGATGAAGTTGCCAGTGATGAAGTCAGTGAATGCCAGCTTCACAGGGTAGTTAAAACTTTTCTCCAAGTCAGAGCAAGAAAATGCGCCTGGAATTAAAGAAATGGATTAAATTTGATGAAAATCATTTTTTCTAAGGTTCAAAAAAAAAAATTCAAAAATTAAATGAACCCGTTCGTGGGATACCCATGGATTCCACGCGTTCTGGAGGAAATTTTCTTCTGGGTATTAAAGATTGTTGATGAGGAAGGGATTTTAAAATCTTCTACACTTTGTCAAGGCCTTCAGGGTGAATATTTTTGGTGGGCGCCAGGTTGATGATTTCCTAAGGGAAATTTGAAATTTTTCTAAGGCAAGGAATAAATGATGTTGTCGAAGATAAAATGCCTCGGCGGATGAATTTGAAAGTGATCGCCTAGATAATTTTTGATCAAATTCCTGATGAAGGAATTTCTTCTCAAGCCAGAGTCAAATGAAATATCAAGGTGAAGTGCGCCAGGCAAAATACAGGATAGATTGAAAATTTGGCTAAGGCATGAAGATTTTGAACCCGAAGTTGGCTGATGAAGACGATGAACTCTTGAAGATCAAAGCGTGAAAATCAGGTAAGTAAGGTGAATTTATATTATGATGTGTTCTAATGCCCTTCTCCTTGCTTGTTTTGAAGGATGAGCGTGGAGGCCAAGTAATGAAGCACGATGATATTACAACCTTCGGAGGAAGATAAAGTTATAAGTTTCACATGAAGGAAGAGAAAGTTGCAAGAAAATGGCTAAGTGTTGAGTTAACATTTTCAAGACTCAAGATGGAGAAAAGAGCGGAAGTTCGAGCAAGATTGAAGAACAAAGTCAAGAAGAAGATCAAGAACAGTGTGAACACGTCTGCAAAAGGGAATCTTCTAGAAAGATGCTCGACATTATGGCTCATTTATTACCCCACTCTCCTTTGTGGCGGTTTTTAGGGCAAATTATGTTTAGGGCTGAGGTGGCACGATCTGGGCCATCCAGCCGATTGTAATCTGAGCCGTCCATTGGACTTGGCCAACTATAAAAGGGGGAGTCCCCCTCATTTGCACTCTCATTAGCTTAGAGTTAGACAGTAGACATAGAATAGAGAGATAACTTAGAAGTAGATTGATAGCGTAATTGGAGGAGAAGGAAAGTTTTCCTTTGAAAACTTTTGTAAGAAATTGTCGTGTAAAACTTTCATAATAAAAGATCTTTCATTGATGGTGAAATTCATCTTTGTTGTGGATAGCTAGCGAGGTTTCTTCATCCCTTCCACTTCAA